>PVHX01022288.1:14834-28081 GCA_004024805.1 Geosciurus inauris | reverse complement strand
AGGGAAAGAAAGAAAGAAAGAAAGAAAGAAAGAAAGAAAGAAAGAAAGAAAGAAAGAAAGAAAGAAAGAAAGAAAGAAAGGAAGGAAGGAAGGAAGGAAGGAAGGAAGGAAGGAAGGAAGCCCATCAAATAACCCGGCATTATTTTCCAGGAGAAGGTGCTTACTTGATACAATTGTAAAATGTCACAGAATCTATAAAACATGCTGTGCACAATGTTGCATTAGGTCACGTGCCTGCAAAACCACACAAAGGGATATTAAAAGACATAAAATTAAAAGCTTTTTAAAAAAATTCTTGCCTAGCACGTGGGCATCACTGGATTTGATTCTCAGCATCACGTATAAATAAAGGTGCATTGAGCACTAAAAATATATTTAAAAACAAAAAAAAAAACCCTGACAATTTCCAAAAGCTCATAATGCACAGAGTGGGAAACAGACGAGGTCCTTCCTGTCAGCCAACCTGTCTGAGCACAGAACAGCGATGGTGCCTGGTGTCGGATGCTGTCGTGTTGCTATAACTAAGCGCCGGAGGCTGGTCCTTTATCAAAAGGTTTGCTGGTGGCTGGATGGTGCTACCGTTTAGGGGCAGGCATTCTGGAAAGTTCCTTCTGGCTGGGTCACGACATGCAGAAAAAAAAAAAATAGAAAGGGGACCAGCTGCTTGGAGATGCATCCAGATAGCAGGTGGCACTGGTCCACCGCAACGTGGTGTTGGGAGAACGACTCTGTCAGATGGACCGGCGTTTGTCCCTCCTGAAGAACCCCGGGGGCGTCAGGATCCTCCTTTCAGAGGATGTACTATACCTCTCTTAATACGACCACCTTGGGCACCGAGCGTCCCACATGGGAACTTTGGGCACCATGCGTCCCACATGGGAACGCACCTGAACCACAGAGCCGCAGCCCCGACGTGGACTCGGGACACCAGTTCCCAATGGTACGCAATTTCATTTTTACCAGACTGGAATGGATATCCCTGATTTTTTTTCCACATACCTGATAAATGCATGAAAAGCACGGATTAAATTAACTATGAAGCAGACTGGACGGAATAGGAGACGGATTTTAAATCCCTGTATGTGGTAGAGGGTCCGATTATTATCCTGCCTTGGAGACGTACGTTTTTCATACGTTAAATAAATAAATGTGGGTGTGCAGACAAAATATGAATTATAGGGCTGCTTTACAAGGAGGCTTTGGAAATCTGTGCAAATCAGATTGGAGGTGCCACTGAGCATGTCCGTACACCACGGTGCTGGGCTGAATTCACGGGACCTGGGGTCACACCCATTCTCTGTTCCAATACGGGCTCCATCACTTTGAAGCTGTGTGACTCCCAAGAGACTCACCAAACCCCTCTGTTCAATCACATCAATCTTACATTTCCTGGAAATTGATACTGGCCTCTGGTGTGGCGCAAAATCTCTCCCTATTTAGGTCATTTTTCTCTTTCATTCTGAATCCTTTATTTCGACATTTCTTCCCCTGTGCTTTCCTGACATAATTATATTTTTCTTCACCTACGACGTGCATCCTCTTTTCTAGTCGAATATTACTCACTTTTGAACGGGTGTAAATTTAGTTTTTACCTAACATGGCAGTTTTATTGCTATTATTTTGAGCATGGCAGTTCCAATCCCTCATAACCTAAATCAGAGAGAACTCAGCCTGTCATCTCAGCGGCTCGGGAGGCTGAGGCAGGAGGGTCGCAAGTCATCTTAGCAAATTAGTGAGGCCCTAAGCAACTTAGCAAGACCTCGTCTGAAAATAAAAAATAAAAATGGTTGGGGATGCAGCTCAGTGGTTAAGCACTGTTGGACTCAACCCCTAGTACTAGAGAGAGAGAGAGAGAGAGAGAGAGAGAGATCTTAATATAGAAAAACATTAACCATCATTAGCTAAAGGAGATCAAGGCCTTATAGTAGATCTGATTTTTTTTTTCTTCCATCACAACAAATTTAGGGGAACCATTACCATTAACATAAAATTTCAGAATGAGAATAGAGATAAGAAAGAACATCTTCAAGCCAGGCGCGGTGGTGCAAGCCTGTTATCCCAGCACTTAGGGAGGCTGAGACAGGAGGATCGCAAGTTCAAAGCCAGCCTCAGCAAAGGCGAGGCGCTAAGCAACTCAGTGAGACCCTGTCTCTACATAAAACACAAAATAGGGCTGGGGATGTGGCTCAGTGGCAGAGGACACCTGCATTCAATCCTGGTACCCAAAATAAAAACAAAAAAAATACATTAAGATACGTTCCCCCTAAATCCTCCAAAAGGCTGCAAACAACAGGACACTTTGAAAATCACATATAAATGCAATATTCGTAACTTGTGCTCAAAATTGCAAACCTGATGCTCATTTAATAAATCCTCAACCTTTTCAGATTATATGAGGGAAGATTGTCCTATAGCGAAAATGACCGGTCCACTGGCATCCGTGTGTTCCCACGGAGCCATTTCATTGATTGACATCTCTCCATCCTCTTCCCACATACATTTGAATAAAACGGAGCCTGCACTCCCCTGCCAGGCCACAGGGGGCGCACTCTTTTCATCGTGCTCAGATTATAGCTGCCTCTCTAGCCCCCCAAATGGGTTCCATGCTTAACCTAGGGATGGACCAATGACCCAAGGTAGAAAAAATCTAAACCCTGGTGGATAATTTTTCACCAGCATTCTTCTTGGTGAATTCAGCGTTTTATATAACATGTGGGTGTAAGAGGGAAACATTAACCCCAAGGTGATGCTACAAGAATTCTAGGAAAATTTGGCAGGCAAACACTCTTATTGGCATTTCAAAGAGAAAACACAGTGACATATTAGAAAAGACCGGAAAGATTGGAGGGAATTATGTTGTTCTTGTTTTTTTATTTTTCTGCATGGAGGATTGAACCCAGGGGCGCTCAACCACTGAGCCCCAGCCCCAGCCTTTTTATATCTTAGAGACAGAGTCTCACTGAGTTGCTCAGTGCCTCCCTACATTGCTGAGGCTGGCTTTGAACGCACGATCCTCCTGCCTCAGCCTCCCCAGTCGTCTGGATTACAAACAGGCATCTGGCCTTGAATTTTGTTTTGGGTTTCATTTATTACATGGCTTGCAAAATACCAAGCAGTACCATTTATTTTAATAATAATAATAAATGTAAAGTAAAATACAACAAAATATTTTATTGCCCTTGAAAGAGGAATCGAATGTGGGACATATTTGATGGGAAAATTTCATCTCGACTCCATCCCAATAAAACTCAAGATCCCACATTTTAAGCCCAATCAATGCTAAGTTAAATCACAGGGTTTGCTTTGTGTCCCTTGAATTTCATGTGTCAGAAGTTTAGTCCCCAAATTCACCACATTAATGATATTTGATGTGAGAGTTGGGGGAGGATATTATGTCTCCGGGGCTCTAACCTCATGGATTCATGGATAAATGGCTCATTTCCTTAAGATATTCATCATAAAATGCAGTAAGACACTGTTTCTTGGATACACCCTTCTCCACATGCAGAGAGCCCTCTAAAATTTGGATCTACATCGTTCTCCCAGAAGCTTGAGTGTTGAAAGCTTGGTCCCCAAAGGTTCAGACGTTGGACTTTTAGGCAATCATGGGATCACAAGGGTTCTGCCTTCATCTGTGGATTAATCCACTCGATGGATTAATCCATTGGTAGTTGAATGGACTACTAGGAGGTTGGACCTAGTTGGAGCAAGTAGGTCACTGGGGTGTCACATGGAATAATTGATCTTCTTCCCAGATTCTTCCTCTCTCCCTCTCTCTCTTTCAGTTTCCAGATGCCATGAATGGACACCCATTGTCCACCATTCCCTTCCACCATGACGCTTCTGCCTTGAAGCCAGCCAACCGTCAACTGAATCCTCTGAAACTGTGAGCCAAAGTAAATCTTTCTCCCTCTAAATGGTTTTTGTCAGAGATTTTGGTCACAGCAATGCAAAGCTAACTAATACCAGTCCCCATCTATTAGAAGTCCCCCAGTAACCCACTGACCTTGTATTTCCAAGCTTCCAGGACCACGGGCTGAACAAATTACCCAGTCCATGGTATTCAGTTATAACAACATCATATTGACTACGAAAAGCTTATACCAACAGGAAACTCACAACCGAAAATCATCCTTTATTTATAACGGGAGCCATGATACTACTTAACCTTAGAACTTGAGCTTTTCACTCCAAAGTGCATTTGAAGATTAGCAAATGAAGGACTCTTGTTGAATCACATTGAGAAACATCTTGTGAGTTTCTGTCCTGTGTTGAACACTCTTCCAACACTTGAGATACGGCCCTGAACAAATCAGAGAAAGCTCATCTGTTATGGTACTCACTTTATGGTGGGGGGAGAAATAAAATAAATGAATGCAGATAGCAATGGTGATACCTGGATCAGAAAACCACAGTATTGGCAGTAGAGAGTGATGGAGGGAGACCGCTTGTTCGTGGTGATTCAGGAAGATTCTTCCAAAAATGTTACTTTTTTTTTTTTTTTTTTGGTTTTTAAAAAATTTGTTCTTTTTAGTTATACGTGACAGTAGATGTATTTTGATATATTATACATACGTGGAATGTATATATGGAGTATAACTTCTCATTCTGGTGACTGTACAGGATGCGGAGTTATACTGCTCATGTATTCATAGATGAACATAGGGAAGTTATGTCTGATTCATTCAACTGTTGTTCCCATTTCCATTCCTTCTCCATTCCCCCTACTTCCCCTGTCTAATCAGTGAACCCCCTATTGTGAGTCAGAATCCACAGATCAGAGAGAACACCTGGCCTTTGGTTTTGGGGGATGGGCTTATTTCACTTAGCATGATGTTCTCCATCTCCATCCATTTACGTGCAAATGCCATCATCTCATTCTTGTTTATGGCTGAGTACTATTCCACTGTGTATATGTACCACATTTTCTTTATCCATTTATCTGTTGAAAGACACTTTTGTTGGTTCCGTAGCTTGGCTACTGTAAATTGAGCTGCTATAAACATTGATGTGGCTGCGTCACTGTAGTATGCTGATTTTAAGTCCTTAGTAGGATAGCTGGGTCAAATGGTGGTTTTATTCCAAGTTTTCTGAGGAATCTCCATACTGCTTTCCAGAGTGGTTGCACCCATTTGCAGTCCTACCAGCAATGAAGGAATATACTCTTTTCCCTACATCCTCGCCAACATTTATTGTGATTTATCATCTTCATAATTGCCGTTCTGACCAGTCAGATGGAGTGTGAGTGTAGTTTTAACTTATGTTTCTTTAATTGCTAGTGATGTTGAACATTTTGAAAACATTACTTCTTAAGTGAAACAAGAAACCAAACCCTGCAGGTAGCTGAGGGTAGAACTGTGAAGTCAAGAGGAAGAGAAAGGAAAACACAAATGTTCCAACAGGGTGGGTGGATGGGAAGCTCAAGGAGGTTCAGAGAGGCAGAAAAGAGATTTCTGGAGCATGAAAAGTGGAGTTGGTAAAGAGAAATGGAAAACAATGTGGCGAAACATGGACGTTGCCCTCTGCTTTGTTTCGGACATCCCAGTGTATAACCCAATACTCTCCATTCCACCATGTATAATCACCTCCTCTCCAGCCTTTCTCCCATCATGTCCCTCTTTGGTATGGAGTTGGTGTGATCTTTCAAAAGAAGGACTTAGCACCTTTCCCCAGTTTTCTCATGCCCCTCCAGAGATTTCCATGATGGTGAATTTTAGGTGTCCACTAGGCTGAGATGAGTGACACCCAAAACTTCTGTATCTTGATTTTACCCTGAGTGGATAAGAATTGTGTTAGTGTTCTCCAGAGGTGGGGAAGGGAGGGAGTCCATAAGAGGGAAGTGAAGGAGGGAGGAAGATAATTAAGGATTGGTAGGTAGATAGACGCAAGCATGGAGATTCATAGATACATGGAAAATGGCGGAACCCGTAGATGGATAGACATGGGCAGATGGACGGATTGATTCATTAGATACATAGATACACACAGATGGAATTCATAGGTGAATGTGATGGGACACATGAGTTAGGTTGATTCATGAGACAGATGATTGAAAGATGTATTGGGGCAGCTACAGAGGATTGGAGAGGAGATTTATTAGCCCACACAATTGTGAAGGCTGGGAAATCCCAAAACATGGCGTCTTCAAGACCAGAACCCGAGAAGGCAGTAGCATGACCCAATTCAAGGGCCTCAGAACTGGGAAAAAAGATGCTGTAACTCTCAGTCCCAAAGGCCTGGGAACCCAGAAAACAGCTAAGATCATTCTTGGATTCCAAATGCCAGAGAATCCAGAGTCTTGATGTCCAAGTACAAAAAAAAAGCAAGTATCCCGGCTCCTGGAGAAAGAGTGACAAGACCAATTCATTTTTCCTCTGATGTTTTGATCTATCTAAGCCCCACTCTGATTGGATGGTGCCCAGTCACATGGATGAGGGGAGGTCTTCCTTCCTCAGCCCACGGATTCCGATGGTACTGTGTCCCAGTCATACCATTACAGACACACCCCAAAATAACTTCACCGACTATGTGGGTATCCCTCAACCCAACTAGGGTTCAACAACTAGATCCCACATCCCAGTCATCCATTCAACTCTAAGTGGATTAATCCATTTGCTGGATTAATCCATTTGCTGGATTAATCCACTGGTTCTATTAATCCATTTGCTGGATTAATCCACTGATTCTATTAATCCATTTGCTGGATTAATCCACTGATGAGGTCAGAGTCCTAATCTCTGCCTAAAACCCCTCTGAATTTTGCTGTCTTGGGGACCATGCTTCCAGTGCATGAGCTTGGGGACATTCCAGATTCAAGTCATAATAGCACGAAATTTTTTTATTCTGGAGAAAACTGTGTAAAAAGTTGTTAAAATAATTTTTTAAAAAAATTTTTTTTTAGTTACAGATGAACACAGTACCTTTATTTATTTTATGTGGTGCTGAGGATCGAACCCAGTGCCCCACACATGTGAGGCAAGCGCTCAACCACTGAGCCACAGCCACAGCCCTGTTAAAACTATTTTTAAACATTGATTCAGGTGCCTCCCTGTTTCCTAGTCAAAAAATATCACCCTTCGTCACATGTCACCCTCTCCCAGTTATTTTCCAGTGTTTCTTGAAATTTAATATTTTAGAAATTAAGAGTTCACGTCTGAAATACTCTTTGCATCCAGAGTACGGCAAGTCCCCAGCTGTGATCTTAAAGGTCTGCATTTGCATTTTGAAACAATTTCCTGGGGCTAGACTGGAAGGAAAGGAAAATTTAATTCATACTTAGTGATCTATTTAATGCAAGGGATGATGTTTTCACTAACTGAAATTGATTTTAGAGCACCTCTCCCTCAACTTCAATGGGAGACGAATTTTATTATCTCTGAGGTTTGTCCACTGCTGTGGAGAGATAAATACGAGTAAAGCCAAAATACATCTCAAATGACAAAAGTCAAATGCATCATCCACAGTGACGAAATCCCCTCGGAGAGAAGAAATCCTCAGAACAGAACGATTGTCATCGCCAAACTCTGTTTCCCATGGGTGACGATGATTTTGCTAGGATGGGGAGTCCAAGTAAAGAGAATTCTACATAAAAAAAAAAAATCTTTTCATTATTTTATTCAAGATCTACGTACGAAAGCTATTCTAATATTTCCTGCATTAAAGTCTTAAGTAATCAGTTTTTATTATATTTTTCAGTCTGATTGGCAGGACGCACAGTTAATTGCAGACGTGTTTGTGGTAAAGCTAGGGCGCACACGGAGCTACCCAAGTCCCCCAAGCAGGCTCTCATTGAGTCTGTGTCGCCTGCCATGATGTTCGGAAGACAACCCGTGTACATGGGCCCAGTCAGGACGAGGTATCTAAGGAGACTGGAAGACCACACGGGGAGCCAGTCCCCCAGCGGAGGTGTGGTGTGAGTGATTGCCATCAAGAGTCTATATTCCAAGGTCTGGTCCATAAAACAGGCTCCATCCTATGCCGTCAAAATTCTTCTCAACCCTTGCAAACGTAAGGGGATTCCATGCTTTGGATTTTTCCAGAATGGGTGGAGTCGTGTGTCTCAATAGTTAAGCATCAGCAGCCTGGTAAATGCAGGATTACCCACTGGTCTGCATTTCCCAAGCTCCGCAAGAACAGCAAATTATGATTCTTGTCTAGTGTGTATCATGTGGGTCTGTCTCTGTGCCGCGTATCGTATTCCACTGGTCTTCTTGTCTAAGTTGGTGCCAATGCCATGCTGTTTTTGTCATGATAGCTCTGCAGTGTAGTTTAAGGCCTGGTATTGTGGTGATCCCCGCCTCACCTTTCTTGCTAACAATTGCTTTGTCTATTCTGGGCCTCTGATTTTTCCAAATGAATTTCACGACTGCTTTTTCTATTTCTATGAAGAACATCATTGGAATTTTCATGGAATTGCATTAAATCTGTACAGCCCTTTGGGGAGTATGGGCATTTTGACGATGTCAGTTCTGCCTGTCCAAGGACATGGGAGGTCTTTCCATGTTCTGAGGTCGTCTTCAATTTTCTATCCTGTCCTGTAAGCATGTGGACAGGTCGTGCTTTGCTTGTAGGGTGGGATCACGTCTCTGTTTCTTAATAATTAAGCATAAGCAGCTCAGCGCATGCAGAATCATCCCCCGTTCTTCCCTTCCCAATCCCCTCAGCACAGCGCCCGAGCTGCAAGAGATGGATGCTCCTGTCTACATGGAAAATAGCTGCTCTGAAGAGCTAAGACCACAGCACAGTTCGAAATAACCTCATGCTGGCTCCGGGCGCTAGAATAACCACACTCTTTTTATGACAGCTGTATAACCTCCTCTCTCCTGCATGATAAAATTGCAATCTGTCAGTGTGGCTTTTATATTTCTTTTTCCAAGGAACAAATCTTTGTAGAATTCAAAAAGTGCGAAAGGGGAAGGGAGTGAGATCTCTGAGAGCAGGGACAGATGGACCTTGCAAACTCAGCAAAGGGGAGTCAGAAGGACAGGGAGGAGGAGGAGGAGGAGGAGAGGAAGAGGAAGAGGAAGAAGAAGAAGGAGGAGGAGGAGGAGGAGGAGGAGGAGAAGGAGAAGAAGGAGAAGCTGCTCTATTGCTGATCACCCAAAACCTAAGGATGGACAAGGAGCAAGTGAGGAAAGAGAGACACACACACACACGTCCACAGATGACATGCATTTACAGATTTTTTAACAGGTGCAGCATTTCCAATGCAAACGTCAAGGAGGAGACTCACCTTTCATACTTTTATTTTCTTTGAACATCTGCCAAAGTTAAACATGGACTGCTCCGTAAAATACCAAACCACTCAGGAGCAGCAGGAGATCCAGACAAAAGGCTGGTAACCAAACACACACTTGTTTTTTAACCATCTTACCCCCAAAACAGCTTCCTGTTCCCTTTAACATGGACCATTTTCAGTCTTGCATTACATGCTAGTTGTTTCTAGAATCAATAATAAAATTCGCCTGGGGTAGTGGGTTTTTGTTGTTGTTTTTTTTAGTATTTATTTTAGTATTCATTGGAACACACTGCTGCAGCTTTTTCTATATAAAGAAACCCATCTCCTTTTAATGGCAGCTGTAGATCTCATCTTTCACAAAATGCGATTCCCCTTTTTTGAATCCTTTGAATAATTAACATCGGACGACTAAACCCTACATATTAGAAATCAGTATTTTGGTAATGTTAAAATTGAGTAATTCATACACTGAAATCCCGGATGTTAGAATCAGTGTTTTGATAATGTTAAGATGAAGAATATATGTTTTTCTGACTTATTAAAGTATATTTTTGTGCCCAGCATGGTGGTGCATGCCTGTCATCCCAGCACTTAGGGAGGCTGAGGCAGGAGGATCGCGAGTTCAAAGCCAGCCTCAGCAATGGCGAGGCGCTAAGCAACTCAGTGAGACCCTGTCTCTACATAAAACACAAAATAGGGCTGGGGAGGTGGCTCAGTGGTCGAGGGCCCCTGAGTTCAATCCCTGGGACCAAAAAATTAATAGATCTGGAAAGAGAAAGAACACAATACACAAAGGGAAAAAAGGCAGGAAAAGTCACTCTTTGAACCATAAAATGAAGATCTTTACCATGTGGAATCTTCAAGACATGATACAAGAGCAGATATTTCGGGTAGTCAAGAGGCTTGTTTTAGTGTGACATCAGGGTGAGTTGATTCTGCAAAGACAGGTGAGGAAGCTGGAGAATGCCATTCGAGGTTCCTGGTTGCCGACGACCTGGATTGTGGATGCTGAATTGTGGGCGCATCATGAACAGCGTCTTCACGGAACTAATGAATTATGAAGTATTGATTATATTTCTAAGAATCATAGTGTAAATGTTAATAAGTTTCCACACATGTATTAGGAGGGAAGGTTTATCTGGGGCTCCTGGTTCCAGAGGTTCAGTCCGTGGCGGGCCGACGCCATGGCTCTGGCCCAAGGTGAGGCAGAACAAAATGGAGGAAGGGCCTGGAGGAGGAGAGCAGCTCAGGACGTGGCACCAGGAAGCAGAGAGAGCTCTGCTCACCAGGGACAGGATAGAGTCCCCAAAGGCACAGCCCAGTGACCCCCTCCTCCAGCCACACCCCACCTGCCTGCAGTCACCACCCAGTGAGTCCATTCAAGTGGATTAATCCACTGATCCGGTTAAACCTCTCATAGCCCAATCATCTTGTGTACATTGGAATAGCCTTTTCCTATTATTAAACTGAGGTAATAATGGACGAACAATCTGATAGGTCCCTATTTTCCACCCCCTACACCCTCTGCCTTCCTTTTTCATGAATTTGGAATATCAGATTCAAACAAATGCCAATGAAACAAAGAAAAACTATTGGAAAAATCTCTCTACTGACCAATGCAGATGGTTTTCTTGTCATGATTCCCTAAACAATAGCGTGACAGCTTTGTCCTTGGTCTTCATGTATTGTCATATTATAAGTCATCTGGTGGTGATTTGGAGCTATGGGAGCACGTGCAAAGGTTATATGTGAATTCTTGGCCATTTTAGAGAACAGCCTTGTCCTCCTTAGGTTTTGGTGTCCACTGGGACCAATGGCTGGATCTTACAAATCTTTAAGATCCCAACATGGAGCACTATTTATTGGTATTCTATAAGGTTTTTTTTTTTTTTTTTGCTGCATGTTTCAAATATTAATTTATAACAAGATCATCTAAATAGATTGATTTTTCTCTTTTTGGGGGGCACAGGGGGCATTTCTGGAAATTTAACCAGAATTTTTTTGGGACGAGGGGTGCTTAACCACTGAGCCACATCCCCAGGCCTTTTTATTTTCTATTTTGACACAGTTTCTCTGACTTGCTTAGGGCCTCACTAAGTTGCTAAGGCTGACCTCCAACTTCCGATCCTCCCGACTCAGCCTCTGGAGCCCGTGGAATTACAGGAACGTGCCACTGTGCCCAGCTGGATTCATTTCCAACCCCTCTTTTTGATCGGTTTTTTAGTGTTGAGCGTAGAACCCAGAGCCTGCTGTGTGCCAGCCAAGCACTCTAACCCTTAGCTGCACCCCAGCCCTCGACCAAAGACTCATCTTAAATATTCATTTAGACACTGTGTAACTTAAGCCCTAGAATAGTGACATACAGTTTACGGGTCTTCTATGTTCCCAAGAAGGGAATGCAAAGATATTGGAAAATTTAAAATAGAGTTTTCACCAGGCATCATGGTGCACAAAATCCCTATGACTCAGGAGGCTGAGGCAGGAGAATCACAAGTTGGAGGCCAGCCTCAACAACTTAGCAAGACCTCAATAACTTATGGCAACACTGTCTCAAAATTAAAAAAAAATATATATAAAGGGTTAGGGATGTGGCTCAGTGGTTAAGCACCCCTGAGTTGAAATCCCAGTACCAAAACATAAGTAAATAAAATATATTTTTAAACTTTTAAATTCATAAATTTTAATCGATACTATATATTGATATTTTCTCAATATGTACATGATTAAAAGCTAAGTGTATATTCATCTTGCACAAAATGCTGTGGTACTTTTCTACACTAAGGAATGTTGAAACCAAGCTCATGCAGACCCTCATTACCAGCCTGCCCTTCCTGTGTGTGTGGGTGGCAGAAATAATAGGCTCCAAACAGCAGGAAAATGTGCCTTCTTCCATCTATTTTGACGCCTGGAGTTTCAAGCACCCCCGGAACATTATTTATAGCCCTCGTGTAACCCTGTAGGGAAGCCTAGGTTTGCAAATTGGGAAGCTGGCATCCGTACAGGTGTAGACAGAGATGTGACTTATAATGAGTGACTTTCTTCAGCCCGAGATCCACAGATTCCTGAAGCGAAGCTGCAATGCCTGCCTTTATCAGCAGGGTCCACGACGATGTCCATGGACGGGGCCCTTCATCACGGCTGAGCACTTATCCAGTTTGGAGAACGGTGCTCTTTGCATTGGTTGAACGGCAGGAGTGTCACTGAAAGCTCCGTCCTGGTCCCCAAGGCCAAGGCGATAACGAGGACTCGGTTTTGAGAAAAAGGAGAAAGAAGGTTCATTGCTTTGCTACCAAAGGACAAGCACCAGGAACTCCGGTCCCAGAGGCTGTGATGCTGCCCATCAGCGGGAGCAGGAGCTTTTAAAGAGCTGACTCCAAGGCTGCTTTCCAGTGTCCCCTGGGGGAGCTGCCATGCACTGGGAGACAGTCACTGCTGAGATCTGCTGGTGCTGTCCCCAAAGTCTGGATGACGTCCTTCCTATGGCGGGTGTGGACTTGGGGACAGATACTCTGCCTAGGATGGGCAAGAAAGGGAATCCTGTTTCCCCTGAGACCAGGGAGGGGCAGGGAGAGAGGAAGAAAGGACACATGTCCATTTAAAAATGAGTGGCAGCGGCCGAGCAGCCGGGGCTCATTCAAAGCAAAAACTGGACCCTGTTATGGACGATGGAAAGAATCTGTGTCAAGCAAAGAGCTGGTCTCTATCCAAAATGCTGGCTGTGGATCGGCTGGTACTGTTTTCTAATGCATTCGCTGTTTCAAAAACATACTGGAATGAAGCTTTTTGCATCACTCAAAAAAGATTTTTCTACATTGAAAGTGCATATAAAGATGTTTAATATGAAGAATGTAATCTGCTTATAATTTTGTGCAAAGTTAGAAAAATTATGATTGTAATAATTTTTTTTCTATTTGCCTCAACAAATATTTTCAGTGAATAGTGTGTACAGCTTCTGAAAATTTGTTTTTTTTTCTGTTATGTTTGATAACATGTATTAAAATGCAACTTT
>PVHX01022288.1:0-14734 GCA_004024805.1 Geosciurus inauris | reverse complement strand
CTTAGTTCGACGCAGCCTGAGACAGGCCCCTGCTCATTAATTTAAGCCTCATAGAGTAATCTTGATCTGGAGAAAAATTGCTGTATTAGAGGCATTATCAGACCCAACTTTAGAAAGAACTGGCTCCTCTTTTTGCAGAAAAAAAGAGTTTAAAAATCAGATGATACAAAATAAAACCATATTTACTGAAAAAGAAAAAAAAAAAAAAGACATCTGCAAACAGAAGCTGTTGAGAGCAGGACACCAGCCTTTGATTCCCTGTCCTGCAAATTCTGATGACCCTCTGTCTCCCCAATTAACAAGTGAATCACAAGTCACCACAGGGAAGACCTGGAAACAATCACCTCTTTTAAAAGCCCCCTGTCCCCGCTGAGGGGTAGAATCATGGCTTCTGGGACAGGAGTCCCCTGGGCGGCTCCTTTGCTAGCAAAGCAGCAAAACCACTTTTTTTCTTTCTCTCGCTGAGATTTGACCAAGACGGAAAGCAAATTGGTGCTTCCCAATGGGAATGAGAAAAGGAAGTTCCTGCCCAAGGAAACAGATGGGTACAGTGTTTTGGGGGGGTGACAAGAACATTCTGAAATAAGCTAGATAAATTAGAGAATGATTTCACAACTGTGCGTACGCAGAAAGCCACCCCACGCTCTACGTACTCGTAAAATGTGAATCTTCTCTGAATTACACTTTAAAGAATTAAATCCACTTTGTCCAATAGACGAACTTGTTAAAATCCACGGTTCGGAAAATGACGTGTTTGCTTTGCACGAAAGGAGAATCTCCAGCACTTTTAAAGGTCAGCGGAAGGCACGTGTGGCTGTGTGCTCGCTCCTTCCTGCTCGGGGGCTCCTGAGAGGGTTTTCGAACCCAGTGATCACTCTTGGAGGACCCGGAAATTCTCCAGAGCTCTTTAGACACCACATCTTTCCCCTGGAAGGAAAATCAAAAGGGAATTTTGAAGCTCACAAGTCTTGGACTTGCTCTTAAATAATCAGAATATACAGTCCATCCATGGGACAAATAAATATATGCATGCATTTTGGGGAAAAAAAAAAAGATGAGGCCAGCCTTCACGGTCAGGAGATACCCCAGATGCAAGTGTCCCGAGTTATCGTCCTGCGGGCTGAGCACCTGAAGTTAATTAAACGCAATTTGCCATGATTCTTACCTTTTATCATTTAAGCAGGGTGTGATGCTCATAAAAATTCTGAGCCACCTCCTCTGCCTTCCTGCACAGCGTTGCTGGGCTTGGGAATCTACAGCCACACACTGCATTGCTGCGGCAGGTTGAAGCAAGCCGTGCCTGCTCCTCTTTACAACTTGATTCTCCTTTAAAAGGGCAGAGAGATCTTTGCAGAGATGATCTCAGTAAATCTCCATTTCGCAGAGGACTCTCAGCCACCTTCATGGTAATGGTGGTCCTCCCCCCCCAGCATCCTCCATAGCGATTTGCTCTGTTTCTGCACAGCAAGAACTTTGCCCCCTGTTTACCCATAAGGCAGGCACATCAGGAATCGGGAGCCTTATTCTTGCCCCACGTGGAATGATTGACAGTTACAACAGGAACACAGCTCGGAGGACAGAGCTGCATCAAATGCACTGGGTACAAATGTGCTCAAAGTGAGCCAATCCCCGCACAAAAGAGAAGGGGCTGTCTCCACACCCCACCTCGGAAAGAACTGGAAATTGTGATCAGGATGAGGCATGAACGAAATGTAACCTGATGCTTCTGAAGTCCCCGAGAGTCTCCTGCAGGAGCTAAGAAACAGGCAGTGATAGGAATGTGCTTTTCTTTTGAGTTTTACTGTCTAAAACAAGAAAGGTCCAAACCAGCCTCAGCAACAGCGAGTTCAAAGCCAGCCTCAGAAAAGCGAGGCGCTAAGCAACTCAGTGAGACCCTGTCTCTACATAAAACACAAAATAGGGCTGGGGATGTGGCTCAGTGGTCGAGTGCCCCTGAGTTCAATTCCTGCCCCAAAGAAAAGAAGGGTCAGTTATGAGCTGGCCCCGTTGGTACAAGTGCCAGGAGGCAATTCCCCAGACAGAAGGGTGGTACTTTGCCCAGCCACCGTCCGCCTGCCTGACATTTTATAAAACGTTCCTGGAAGAAATTATTTTTTCTTCTTCTTCAAATATTTGCTTTTGGTGAGTTTGCATTCGCGGTCGTACAGGACGCAGCGATTGCTGAGAGATGAGCTTATCAGAGGCTAGGAAATGCCCTGGGGAATCCCGTGTGTGGGAGCACCGTGCTCTGCAGGAGGGAGCACCGTGCTCTGCAGGAGGGAGCAAGGACCAGGGACCATTGCCTCCAATAAATACTCTGTGATACTTTATATATAAGTGGCCCCTGGAGAAAACTTGCAAACAAGTCGATCGCACATGACTGCATGCAAACCATTTTCCACAGTCTCCCATGCAGGATGCAGGCTTTGCAAAAAAAAAAAAAAAAGGAACATTCCATCCGTTTGGGGTGCACGCCAGAGCACCCCCACCTCCAACAACTTGCAAGGTGTGTTCGCAGCTCAGATTCCTAGCAGCCACACATTCAGGACGCTCAACTTGATTATTTGAGAAGTGGCAGAACAGAATTGCAAGAAATTCAATGCAGGCTTGAAGAAGTGGGCTGTAGCCAGATGGGGCGGAGCCTGCACTTTGCAGCCTGACATGTGTCAATCAAGGCACTCGAAACTGGGAATCTTGTGTAGAAATCAAAAAAAATCACGGCTTCATGGGCTTGCTCTCATGTGCATGAAAGTGGCATTATAGTCAATGCCTTGTGCCCAAATTTCCACACCTGGGACTCAACAAACGGCATATCAACAATAGTTGCAAAAATAATGTGTCTGTATAGAACGTGTCCAAGGTCATTTTCTTCCTGGGCATTTTCCCCAAAGATGTAGCATATGCACAATTCACATGGCGTTGACATCGCACCAGATAATGTAGCTCTTCTAGAGATGGTTGCATATATAAAGGACGAGGTGAGGAGGGTATATGCAAAATCTGTAGTGTTTTATATGAGAGATTCGAGCATTGGCAGTTTGGTGTCTCAAGTTTTGGTGTCTCATGGTTACTCAGCCCCCATGAAGACCAAGGAAAAATTTTATAGTTGTACTCGAAGTAAAGCAGAAAGTGCTGAGAGAAGGCATGTGCCTATGGGTTTGCTTGGGACTGGGATGCAGGAAGAGGTTCCGCACCTTCGTGATCAAACAAACAAACAAAGTTAATAATCTCGCCAGGCGTGGTAGCGCATGCCTGTCATCCCAGCAGCCCGGGAGGCTGAGGCAGGAGGATTCAAAGCCAGCCTTAGCCAAGCGGAGGCCCTAAGCTACTTAGCAAGACCCTGTCTCTAAATAAAATGCAGAATAGGGCTGGGGAAGTGGCTCAGTGGTTGAGTGGCCCTGAGTTCAATTCCTGGTACCTAATAATAATAATAATAATAATCTTCAGTGCTTGAGGCACCTTGAGGTTAATAAAACTGAAACTGAGAGTCTCCCACAAAAGTGTCTACATCACTACTTACCAGCTACCTCAGAAATGCTCTATGTGTGCAAATACAGAAAGAAAAAGGGCTGTAATGCTCACCCTTTCACACACATCTAATTTTTTAAGATTTTTTTAAATTAGTTCATTATGAACATATGTAAATGGGAAGTTCATCGTAGTCTCTTCACTTAAGTGCATAGCCGAATTTGGCTAAATAATTTCATTATGCATTCAGCCTTTGGTTTTTTGGGGATTGGCTTATTTCACTTACCATGACAGTCTCCAGTTCCATCCATTTACTGGCCAATGCCATTCGTCTCATTCTTCTTCGTGGCTGAGTAATATTCCATGGTGAACATGGAGCACATTTTCTTTATCCATTCATCTGTTGAAGGGAACCCAGGTTGGTTCACACACCCCAAAATTCTTCAGGCACAAAAACCTACTGCCGTGTTCTCACATAGAAGCAGAATCTGAAAAAGGTGATCTCATATACGTCGAGAATAGCGGAGTCTAACCAATGCCTGGGATCAGTGGGAGGCAGAGAAGATGGTTAGTAGGTACACGGGAGGTGCTGGATAGGAATAATGGCCTCCAATATCCTGTAACCCAGTGTGATCACTGTGATTGATAACAATTAACTAGGTATTTCCAAATAGCTGGTACAGAAGATTTGGGATGTACCCCCAAATGACCAATAATGTACCCCCCAAAATGACCAATGATGAGATAGTACACACACCAATCTCCTGATGTGATTATTACCCATCAAATATATGTACTGAAATGTCACACTATAGCTTTTATGTAGATACATATTACATATATTATATTACATCAATTATGTCTATATTAGAGAAAAATTACTATTATTATTTTTTTCTGATACCAGGGATTGAACTGAGGGGCACTCGACCACTGAGCCACATCCCCAGCCCTATTTTGTGTTTTATGTAGAGACAGGGTCTCACTGAGTTGCTTAGGGCCTCGCCATTGCTGAGGCTGGCTTTGAACTTGCAATCCTCCTGCCTCAGCCTCCCAAAGTGCTGGGATGACAGGTGTGCGCCACCGCGCCCGGATGAGAAAAAAATTATTTTACACCAATGTCCTGGTTCCTGTCTGCCGGAGATTGAGTGACTCTTGAGTGGGCACAAGGTTTCCCTTTGGGGTCACAGCCACTAATCCATGCCACTGAACCCCCTCGTTTCCTGATGAGGACATTTCAAATCACACCCGCTTTCCCCCGGGTGTGGAACGGAACCTCGACTTAGGCCATCCAGGGTTTTCCCTCCGGGTTCTGCTGCCCACAGACCTCAGTGGGAGCCACGGCGGACGGTGGACAGCGTGATGGATTCATCAAACTCATTAGGATTGTGCCGAAAACGTCCTGTTCATATGATTGTTTCCCTTAGTGACCAGCTTATGCGATTTGGACAGCAGCCTTCATGTCCCCTTGTAATTACAGAAGCCAATAAAAGGCAAATTGATTGATGAATAAATTTCCGTAATTAAACGAAGGGAGCCGTTGCGGGGTCAGCAGACACGCTGGGTCTTCATCGAATCCGAGGACGAGGCAGAGACCTTGAAGCCTCCGTTGAGCCGTCGGGAAAAATCGCCCAAGAGTTTGCAAAAGGTGCGCCTCGTCTGCGGTGCTGCGTCTTGAGTCAGGTGCAGCGTCCAGCTGTCCGGATTTTCTTCGACAGCAAAACCCTTTATACAATTTTTTTTTTTGGTGCGCAGCGCTAGGAATTGAACCCCGGACCCTGTGCACGCTAGACAAGCGCCTCGCCCGTGAACCTCACCCCTCCCCGATTGCACAGCTTGGTTTGTCCCCATTTCTAAAGGAGGCGACAGAATCTTAAAAGCAAACAGCTCAACTGAGCACCAGGAAACTGCCAGGCGCATCTCCAAGGAAGACGGACGGACGGGCAGTTTGGTGGAAAGGCAGAATGGAAGACCCTACCCCAGAGTCGGAGGGTTGCCATACGCGTGGGGCAGCCCAAGTCACCCCCTGTGCCCACGGGCCTCCTTTACAACCGAATGACGACGCACGCCATCTGCCCATGGACCCCGCTGCTCCTCCGCGCTGTATTTACCCATCAAAATGTTCCCTTTCTGGATGCCCGTCCTCATAAGGAGACAGGAAGCTGTAAATGGATGGGTGTCCAAATGGCATTAGCTGAGCCTGGGTTGTGTCTCACAGTCCCAGAAACTGAACCTTTCCAGCTACGTCCACCATGAGGAAGGGGAGGTCCCCTGGTTTCCCCTACCCACGTCCTTCAAGCTGGAACCTGGAGAACCTTCCATCTCTTTCTTTGTCCGGTGCGACGCTCTCTCTATGGAAACCACCTTCCCTAGATGAGTGACGACATTGTGGTCCTGACGCAGGTGAAGGATTTCCTGGACTTCCCAGGACAGTCCGCTAGTTGGTGGGAGCCGTCTCGCCCTCTGCACCAGACGCCTGCGGAACCTCCCGGTTGCGCTGTTCTCGGCATCACAGGTCCACGACGTCGAGAGGACGCTCCCTTCAGACGCCCGCCCCAAAGCGCATGCGAGGAGCTGGTCCCCTGATGCTCGGATCCACCTTCCCGTCTCCGGGCCCTTAGGATGGAACCCAACGGACGCCCCAGGTCAAACACGGCCTGTTCCATCTCCGCACACGCCCTTGAGGCTCTGACGGCCTTCTGCTCTAAGCGCGGTCACTGACCGGTCCCTCGCGGTCAGCTGGGAGCTTGTTAGAAATGCACAAAGACCACGTCCCAACGACGGAGAGTCACGCTCTGTTCTGAGCATGAGTCCCGGGAGATGGGGACGTGCAGACCACGTCAAAGGGGGGCTGCTGAACACCAGATTCAGCTTCTACGAAACACTCGCCAATTAATTAAGCAATCGCTCCACTTACTTTTTTTTTTTTTTTTTTTTTTTTTTGGTATCTTTAGAGAAAATGATGTTTTTCCCTTAGTTCTTCGTTTTTGTTTTTTTTTTTTAATTTCCTCTAATGAGCTCTCCCTGGCAGTGGAAGGCACTTGGACGCATCCTACATACATGGAGCGTAACTCCTCGTCCTTCTGGTTGCACACGATGTAGAATCACACGCTCGTGTGGTCATATATGCACATGGGGTGATAATGTTTGGTTCATCTCATTGTCCTTTCTGCCCCAGATCCTCCCCTCCCTTCACTTCCATCTCCCTAATCCAAATGACTTCTATTTTTCCCTACCCGTCCCACTTATTGTGAATTAGCATCCACGTATCAGAGAGGACATTTGGCCTTTGGTTTGGGGAGGATTGGCTTATTTCACTTAGCATGATATTCTCCAGCTCCATCCATTTACGAGAAAATGCCATCACCTCATCCTTCTTCATGGCTGAGTAATATTCCATTGTGTATATGTACCACGGTTTCTTTAACCATTCCTCTGTTAAAGGGCACCTAGGTTGGTTCCATAGCTTAGCTATTGTGAGTTGAGCTGCTACAAACATTGAAATGGCTGCGTCACTGTAGTGTGCTGATTTTAAGTCCTTTGGGTAAAAACTGAGAAGTAGGATAGCTGGGTCAAATGGTGGTTCCATTGCAAGTTTTCCGAGGAATCTCCACCCTGCTTTCCATAATGCTAGCATCAATTTGCAGTCCCATCAGCAAGATATAAGCATACCTTTTCCCCACATTCTCACCAACACTTATCGTTGCCTTTATTCTTTTTTTTTTTTTCCAGAATTTTGGACTGCTTATATTCTTTTTTTTTCCTCAAAAGTTGCATTTTAATACATGTTATCAAACATAACAGAAAAAAACAAATTTTCAGAAGCTGTACACCCTGTTCACTGAAAACATTTGTTGAGTTGCCTTTATTCTTGACTAACTGCCATTCTGACTGCAGTGACATGGAATCTTAGAGTGTTTTGATTTGCATTTCTCTACTTGCTGGGGGTGGTGGACATTTTTTCATATATTTGTTGATGGATTTTATTTCTTCTTCTGTGAAGTGTCTGCTCAGTTCCTTAGCTCATTTAATTCTTCAGTCATGCAAATCAATGGCCGTGCAGAATTTGCACCTTTTCCTTATTTTTCCTTTGAGCTGCTTTCCTCCAGTGGGCCCTTCCGCCACGTTGTTCTGCCTCACCTTGAGCTCAGAGCTCTGGAGCTGACCATGTATGGATGGACACCTCTGAAACCATGAGCCACCCCAAACAAACTTTCCCTTCTGTAAGTTGGTCACAGAGATGAAAAGCTGACTAAATAAGTATGAACCATATTTTAGCAACTCTACTAGAGATGACGCCAACATTTAGGGCTGGATAATTCTCCACGGGGTGGGTAGAGACCCATCCCATAAAATTCAGAGTCTTGAGCAGCATCCCGATCACCAACCACCAGATTCCAGAAGCTCCCCCTGTCTTGGTGCAACAAAGAAAAATATGCCCAAACATTGCTAAATGCCTCCTAGAGGGTAAAATCGGCTCAGTGCCAAGCCACAGGTCTAGGGAGCAGGGACAGGAAACGTCTTTATTTCTGAATTCATGCCATTGTGACAAATGCGATGGACCATTTTTCACAGTGAGCTACGTGCTTTGATAGAAACCGTGAATGACATGCTTTGATATTCGATCCTACAGTGAATGTCGCTAAAGCAAAAATTTAACTACCCTACTTGGGAGAAGATGGCCAGAAAGCACGGACAGGTACCGCCAAGCAGTCTTTCAACGGCTATAACAACCAGCACCAAAAAGCGCTAAATACCTTCCAGGTTTCCCCCACTGTTGATTTTTCTGGTTTTCTTTTCCTAGAGGAATAGGAATTCATAATATATCTTGAGTTCAAAGCATATGTCCACGTTTTAGTTGAGCATCAGCTTTTAAACCAAGTCTTTGAAAGTCTCTGTGCCTCTTAAATCGACTTGGACACTAGCACCCCTTCAGCCCTAAGCTATCTGAACAAGCTGGTCCAATTAGAGTTGTATTCAATATGTGCCTTTCCACCCACAGATAAATAGAGATCCGGGACAAATTTATCACCAAGACACCTGAGACAGTCCCTGTTTTTGTTCTCCCGAGAGCCAGACGAGCAACGTGAAACAGAATCGGAATAAACAAATAAGTAAAAAGCAACCACACAAAAATTTACTGCAGATATTTCATTTGAAATATTTTCTTTAACCTATATTTGATGTGGATTGGCTTCCACATACATAAAGAAAAATAGACTCACATAACACCTGCTGAACAACCATTGTTTTAGCACAAAGAACCTGTTTATTGCTGGGCACTGTGGTGCACACTTGTAATCCCAGCAGCTCGGAGGCTGAGGCAGGAGGATCGCAAGTCTGAGGCCAGCCTCAGCAAGTTGGTGAGACTAAGAACAATGTAGCAAGAGTTTGTCTCTAAATAAAATATTAGAAAGGGCTCAAGATGGGACTCAGCAATTAAGTTCCCCTGGGCTCCATCCTCAGTACCCCCCAAAAATAAAAGAACATATTTGTTTTTAATTAAATGGTGAGCCTCCATTTTTTGATGACCATTTGGTCTTCTTTGGGGGAAAAAACAGCAACTAACCAAATTGTGGCATGCAGTGTGTGTGGGCATGTGCGTGTGTTTGAGCACGCACACCACACACACACGCATGCATATACTCAAGTACTCCCGTAAATTACTTTGTTCTCTTGGTCCTTTTCCCCTATATATTGTGAGTCTGTTAGTCAGCTTTCCATTGCTGTAACCAAACATCTGAGATAACCCACTCACAAAGACGAAAGGTTTCCGATTTTCACTCACAGTCACAGAGGGGTCAGTCCTTGGTTGTGGGGCCCCATTTCATTGCTCTGCCATGATAGGAACTCGTGGAAGAGCCAAACTGCTTACTGCATAGTCACAAAGCAAGAGAAAGCGGAAGAAGCTGGAGTCCCACCATCAAGGCCACACCCCCAATAACCTCACTGCCTCCCTCTAGGCCCCACCTCTTCAAGGGCCCACCACCTGTCCATAGCAGCATCCTGAGGACCCAGCCTCCACACATGGGTATCTGCAGCACATTCAAGATCCAACCCATAGCCGATCTATGGAGCTGTCCTGTGATTCCTCAGAACCCGCTTATTTTCTGTGCTGTTTTTAATTCTATCCTAACGTCAATGGGGTTTTTCTATCCCATTTCCTGCTGTTCTCTGAGAAAGAATGTGTGTCTTCTCTTTCCTGCTCATGAAGTGACCGCAGCTGTATTGTGTTGCCTCTAAGTGTCAGGTAATTATTTTTTCATGGGGTGTCGTAAGCAATGGAGAGTTGATAGCTTAAAGACAGATCTTCCAGGAACATTGAATTTCAAATTCACAGTTTTTTTGTTTTGTTTTGTTTTAATATACATAAACCCCATACAATATTTGCAACTTTATACTTTTTTTTAAAAAGGCTATGGTGATCCCAGACACTCAGGAGGCTGAGGGAAGAGGATCGCAAGTTTAAGGCTAGCTTCAGCCACTTTGTGAGACCCTGACTCAAAATTTAAAAAAAAATAATAATAGTAATAATAATAAAAGGGGCTGAGGATATAGCTCAGTGGTACAGAAACCTTTCATTTATTCTGCAGAACTCCAAAAAATGTTTAAAAAAATTAAAAATGTACTCATTGCTTACCTGAAGTTAAATTTTTAATTGGGAGTCCTTGCGTTCTGAGTGTCGCAACTGTTATCTAAACACTAGGCTAATGTGATGTGCGTGGAGCTTGCTGCCGGTACCTGAGGTCTGAGGTGTGTTGGAGATGATGAACGAGCTTTTAAGGTGAGCTGGGCACACTGGCACGTGGTTGTAATCTCAGCTCTCGAGAGGCTGAGGCAGAAGGATTGCAAGTTGGAGGCCAGCCTCAGCAACTTAGCAAGGCCCTAAGCAAAGCAGCAAGACCTTGTTTCAAAATAACAAAAACAGAAAAGGGCTGGGGATGTGGCTCAGTGGTTAAGCACCCTTGGGATCAATCCCTGGTGCCCTAGGGCTGAGTGAACCTGTCCTCAGATGCAGATTTCAGCTAAAAAAAACCACAGGACGACCTTGATATTGACACACATTTCTGTTCCAAGAGAACTTGGTGACCTGTCTTTATGGGATGCTAACAGATTTGTGCTGCTGTTCCAAGTGGACAAGGAAATACAGTTATTTGCTGTGGAAGGTGAAGATCCATGGTGGACCCTTCAGGCAACTGTGGTCTCATGAGCGTCCATGTCCTGGGGACGTTCTGGGTACATTAGCTTGTGTGAGAATCCTCCAGGATGTTTGCACAAAGATAAAACCTGCTAATAACACGTCTCTCAGCACAGAACCTCTGCATTTAGCCATGTGTGAACATATGGTTTCTGGTACTTATATTTTTTTTTTATTGCATGACATTTGTTTTTTATATGCTACTTTTACAATAAAATGTCATTTAACTTTTTTTTTTTCAAAGAAAACCTTTTATAAACTCATTGCTACTACAAAAAATGGATAAAGTCCAATTTGGGAACAAGCAACTTGAATGTACACAAATACTTTTTGGATTCAAGACAACTTTTTGACTGACGTATCTTTAAAGACTGACAGCAAAGCATTTCATTTTACAATAAATGTTATGCAGGAAAGATTTAGAAATAGGACTTACCTGTGGCTTTCCATGCATATATTAATTTGCACTAATGTAGCAGAGAAACTCCTATCTCAGTTTATACTCTGTAAACATTATTGGTGAGTCCCAGGAATTTGTTTTAGAATAAATACTTAAACTATTCTCTTCTACTTTAGGAAAACAGACCAAGATGATATTTTTTTAGTCCATTTGAAGTGAATACCTTTTTCCTTTTTTTTGGTACTGGGGATTGAACTCAGGGGCCCTCGACCACTGAGCCCCCTCCCCAGCCCTATTTTGTGTTTTATGTAGAGACAGGGTCTCACTGAGTTGCTTAGCGCCTCGCTGTTGCTGAGGCTGGCTTGGAACTCGCGATCCTCCTGCCTCAGCCTCCCTAAGTGCTGGGATTACAGGCGTGCACCACCGCGCCCGGCTTGAAGTGAATATCTTTATGAACACATTTATACTTGGACTATCTCACTTTGTCAGATTTCAGAGAACAAAACTACAAGGTTCAATTGACTTGCAAACCGTAGCATTCTGTTTTCACTACAGGTTCTTATCTGTATTTCATTTTGTTCTACTTTATTTTAAACGTCTTTATTTGTTTTGTTTAGACACGCATGGTCGTGGAGTGCATTTGGCCCTATCGTACATACATGGAGCGTAACTTCCCATTCTTGTGATTGTACAGGATGTGGAATTTCAAAGGTCGCGTGTTCGTAGATGAAACTCATATAATCAGATTTTAGAATTTGGGTTGCCACAGCCTGGGGGCTCAGGCAAGGTGTAGGAGATGTTGTTCGAACAATCCCAAAGCTCGTTTCGCCAGGAGGAATGAGTTCAAGACATCTTGGTCCAGCAAGGTGACTGCAGATCAGAGCAAAGCCTTTTACACCTGGAAAAACATGGAGTTGATTTGAACTATTCCCCCCATGAAAAAATAAATACATAATTAAAATAAGCATGTGAAATAAAGCGTATGTTAATTGACTCAATTGAGCCACTGGAAAATGTGGACATGTTTTAAAACATCAGGCTGCACCCAATACACATATGCCATTATTATTATTATTATTATTATTATTATTATTATTATTATCATCATCCCAGGGATTAAACCCAGGGTCACTTAACCACTGAGTCACATCCTCAGCTCTTCATTTTTTTTAATTTAGAGACAGGGTCTCCCAAAGTTGCTTAGGGCCTCACTAAGTTGCTGAGGCTGGCCTCCAACTTTCAATCCTCCTGCCTCAGCCTCCTGAGCCACTGGGATTACAGGTGTGCACCACCAAACCTGGCAATATGTCAAATTTTTAATTATTGAGATTAAACTTGACAGATAAACAACAATCTATGGATAAGTAAACAGTGGACGATATGCACCAAAGCTTTCTCGAAAGCACATTTTGCTGACCAGCTGCGGGCCATGGGTGTGGGATCACATCAAGGTGGCCTTAGGCAATGTCTTGCAGGTTTCCATCCTCCACATCTGCAGGCTGACGTCTCGTCCCTGAGAGATTGAACACTTGGGTGCAGCCTGATGTTTTAAAACACGTCCACATTTTCTTATGGCTCAACTGAGTCAATTAACATATGCTTTGTGTCACATGCTCATTTTAATTATGTATTTATTTTTTCATGAAGAGAACAGTTCAAATCAACTGTTCACTGAGCAGCTCTTGATGCTCACATTCCCTTGGATTCTTCAATTTTCTTCTTCTCCTATTTTTCCCCATCTTTTCCCATAACTGGGAAACAACTCCTCACCTCAAAATCAGCAAGTTCTCTCTCTTCCCCAAAACCTTATGGGCAGATGCCATTTTCTATCCTCGGCTGAACAGAAATATCTTTTTCTATCATGGGATGCCAACTTGCCCACCTACGCCAACTGTGATTAGAGTAAGTTACTTTCCAAAAGTGTTCATCTCTTTCCAAGAGGGACTCTGTGGTCACCTGCTTGATCCCGGGGCACAGGTGTCTTCTGCTCCAGTTTAGTGGCCCCAGTGATGGTCTCAATTACACAAATGGGGTACTTAGGTGTCCAGTGGGTATTGATATACCACACAGTAAGAAATGGAACAAAACAGAACAAGCTCATTATCTTTTCTTTTCTTTTCTTTTTTACTAAATAAAAATCAAATAGTATGGCACAGCCAATATTAAGGACAAAGTTTAACAATAAGTTATTTATTTTGTTCCTCTTTTTACATTGCAGTGGGTGTTCTATGTGTGGGGTTCTATGTGAAGTAAACCATATGTTCATTGACTCAATTGAGCCACTGCAAACAACCTCCATCAAAAATGTTTTAGAAGAAAACAAAATGGCGCCCATCCTGAGCACAGACAAGTGGACATTTTTCTTATTGTTCCATAAACAATACAGCATAACAAAACTTTTCCGAGCACTTATATTGTATCATGTGCTGTAATTGAATGCTGATTTAGAGTACACGGGGGGTGTGCAGGTTGTCTTAAAGTATTACACCATGTCACATAAGGTACGTGAGCATGCATGGATTTGGGTCTCCATGGGAGCTGGCCTTGGGACCAACTTCTTACACATACTGAGGAATGACTCTGCCTACTAAGAACTGAAATAAGAAACTTGAAAGTGTTATTGCTGTTGTTCACAGAAGTGTTATCAGCATTTTAAATGCATTTATATTTAAACACCTAGGAGTATCTTACTTTAACCTAGTAAAAAATAAAAATGAAACTACAAATGACAAGGTTGATCATCTACAGTGCTAAAACAGAGTATTAAAATCTATTGGCAAGTCGTCATCAGTTTGGAGATGCGGGCACTGGTTTGACGGTTGCTTTTTATGTATCTCTAATGCATTACGCTACAAGTTTCTTTTCGGGGTTGAGAATGAAAAGAAAAAATAGAATTTATTGGTGTCTACTAATTAAAAGCTTTGTTTTCCACCCTCAGTCTCTTCTCTTTCTGATTTTCTGGAAACAAAACCAGTTACCTATTTGGCAAGTTCCATTAAAAGAATGCATCTGCTCACAGAATTGCTAACCGGCAAGACAACGTCATTTGTGATTTAGGCTCTAATAATACCATGTACCCCCAAACAATCCATGAGGGTTGCAGAAGTCAGAGAAGGCAGATGCTGAAGGGGAAATCTGAGAAACAGAAATGGCTTAAATAAAGTGGGACAGAGCAAAGTCGGAGCTGGAGGGAGGGAAGTGGCTTCCCATGAAGGATGAAGAAGGTTCAACGAAAGAATGACACTCGGGGTCGAGGATGCCTTCGTGGGGACAGACACTGCGGTAGAGCCTCGTGATTCGAAGCTTGTAACGTTGTCCTGAAGTGCCACATGACTGCTCTCAAGTTCTAATCCTTCACAAAGTCGCAAATCAATTTTGTGCATGGGAGTATCTTATCCCATTACCAAGATATTAGACTTGACACGGGGACTCTTTGGGTCATAGTAAATGCTTCACGGGTTTTTAAACCATTGGTAATGAGATCCTGGTCATTACCACCAAGCTCATCACTATCATCACTAGTATCATCATCACCACCATCATCACCAACACCATCACCACCATTATCATCACCATCACCATCACCATCATCTCCATCACCATCACCACCATCACCACCACCATCACCATCACCATCACCACCACCACCACCACCATCACTATCACCA
>PVHX01022287.1:0-27976 GCA_004024805.1 Geosciurus inauris | reverse complement strand
GTGGCTTTTAAGATTCTCTCCTTGTTCTGAATGTTAGGCATTTTCATTATGATGTGCCTTGGTGTAGGTCTGTTGTGATTTTGAACATTTGGTGTCCTGTAAGCCTCTTGAATTTGATTATCCAATTCATTCTTCATATTTGGAAAGTTTTCTGATATTATTTCATTGAATAGGTTGTTCATTCCTTTGGTTTGGTGTTTTATGCCTTTTCTATCCCAATAATTCTCAAGTTTGGTCTCTTAATGTTGTCCCAAAGCTCTTGGATGTTCTGTTCATGGCTTCTTACCATCTTCACTGTGTGCTCATCTCTATTCTTCAGGTTAAATATTTTGTCTTCAGTATCTGAGGTTCTGTCTTCCAAGTGGTCTAATCTGCTGGTGATGCTTTCTATTGAGTTATTGATTTGGTTTATTGTTTCTTTCATTTCAAAGATTTCTGTTTGGTTCCTTTTCAAAATCTCTATCTCCTTATTGAAGTGATTTTTTACTTCCAGTATTTGCCTGTATATCTCTTTATCGAAGTGATCTTTTACTTCCTGTATTTGTCTATGAATCTCTTTATCAAAGTGATCTATTGCTGACTGGGTTTGCTCTCTTATATCATTCTTTAAGTCACCGACCATTTTAATTATGTACATCCTGAATTATTGTTCTGTCATTCCTCTTGCTGTACAGCCCATGGATTCTAGGAGTGTAGTATCTTGGTTTGAGTCACTTTCTTCCCTTGTTTTCTCATGAAGTTTGTGTGTCTTTCCTTCTAGCTCTGCTGATCCAAGGTGTTACAGTTTTAACTCCTATTCGGTTATAGTTTCCCTGCAGGGTTTCGTTACTTCTCCTCCAGTAGGTGCCGTTGTCCATTGTTTGCCGGACTTTCCTGGCTGGTATCCTTGGTACTGGTCCCAGGCCAAGGTGAAACTCTGGGCTGCTGGTGGAGTCGCTGTTCCACCGTGGCCAACGTTTGCTGCCAGGTGTTCCCCTTCCCCCCCTGGTGCGTAGGAAGTTCCGCTGTGTTAGAAGGTGGTCCACAAAGAACAATAGCTGGGGTTCCGCTCAGGAGACAGTCCACAGTAGCAACTGCTAGAGGTCTCTCGTGGTTGGGTGGGCACTGGGGCCAGGCACCCTGTGCGGAAGCAGGCCCGGCACGCCTGGGGTAAACTCCGGGCTGGAGCCCTGGGCCAGATCCCCCAGCACAACTGCACTCCACCGGTCAGCACCGAAGTCACGCCTCCTGGCTACCGCTGTCTCCCTTGGCCCTGCGCTCACACACGCAAGCGAGACTCTTGCGTGGGGCGGTGAGCTGCAGAGAGCTGCCAAGAGACTGGTTGGAGAATGGCACCCCGCTACTTCCAGTCTCAGTCTCGGAGAGCCGGAGCCCTGGGCTGAGGCCCGGGCTGCAACTGCGTTTCTCCAGCCGGCGCCGAAGTCACGCCTCCTGGCTACCGCTGCCTCCCGGTGGCCCTGCGCTCACACAGGCAAGCAAGACCCCTCGTGGGGCGGCAAGGCGCAGAGGGCCTACAAATTCAAGAAGACTGACTTCATCCCAGGTGTCTTTTCTGACCACAGTAGGAACAAAACTAGGTATCAATAACATTAGGAAATTCACAAACATAGACATTAAACAGTACAATCTTCAACAACCATTGCATCAAAAAGGAAACCAAAAGGGAAATTAGAAAATATCTTGAGACAAATGAAAATGTAAATATAACATACCAAACCTTATAACATGAAGCAAAACCAATACTGAAAAGGAAGTTTACAATACTTAGCACCACGCTGAAAAAAAAAAAGCAAACCAGAAACAAAAGCGCTGGGAATGTGGCTTAGTGGTAGAGCATGTGCTTAGCAGAAACAAGGCCCTTGAGTCAGTCCCTGACACCACACACACAGAGACCTAAAACAACCTAACTTTACACTTGTAGGAACTAGAAAAAGAAAAAGAAACTAAGTTCAAAGTTAGCAGAAGGAAAGGAACAATAAATAGTAGAGCAGAAATAAAATAGAAAAACAATAGGAAAGATCAATAACACTGAGTTAATATTTTAAAGGATAAGAAATACCAACAAACCTTAACTAGACCCCCCCAAAGAAGGAGGAAAACTCAAGTAAAATCAGAAATGAAAGAGGAGATGTTACAGTTGATGCCATGAAATTAAATTTTAAGAAGTGCATAAGAGATTATAGTGAAAAATTATGCATGAACAATTATGCACAAACCTACATGAAATGGATAGATTCCTATTACCATTAAACCCATTGAAACTGAATTTAAGAAGAAACTAAAAGCTTCAATAGCTCAATAACAATCAAAAAGACAGATGCAGTAATCAAAAATCTCCCAAGAAAGAAGTCAAGGGCCATATGGCTTCACAGGTGAATTCTACCTAACATTTAAAGAAAAACTAATACCAACCCTTTTAAACTCTGCCAAAAAATAGAAGGGAAGAATTCCAAAACTATTTCATGAGGCCAACTTCATTCTGATACCAAAGCTAGAAAAAGATACTGTAAGAAAAGGGCTAATACCCCTGATGAACATAGATGCAAAACTCCTCAACAAAATAATATTCACTGAGTACAATAGTGCCTTAAGGAATCATACATCATGACCAACTTGATCTACCCCTGGGATGCAAGGGTGGTGTCACCTTTACAAATCACTAATATGACACACCATGTCAATGACAAGAAGACGAAAATTGCATGATCATCTCAATAGAGGCAGAAAAAGCATTTGAAAGAATTCAACTTTCATGATTTAAAAACAACAAACTGAATGAATTGAGTATTGAAGGAATTTACCTCTATACCATAACAACCATTTATGAAAAGGCCACAGAAAATGTCATTCTCAACAGTGAAAAACGGAAAGCTTATCTTTTCTCTAAGATCAGGAACTTGGGAAGAATGCCCATTCTCACCACTAACATAGTAGTGAAAATTCCAGTCAGAGCATTTAGGCAAGATGATGTAATAAAAAGCATACTAATCAGAAGAAGTGAAACTATCAACTTGCAGATAACACAATCATAAATGTAGAAAACCTGGGGCTAGGGTTGTGGCTCAGTGGTAGAGCACTTGTCTAGCACATGTGAGGCACTGGGTTTGATTCTCAGCACCACATAAAAATAAACAAATAAAATAAAGGCATTATGTTCATCTACAATTAAAAAAAGATTTAAAAAATAAAATGTAGAAAACTTAAAAGGCCCCCTCCCCCTAAAAATCACTCTTTTGCATTGTTAAATTCAGTAAAACAGTAGGATAAAAAAATCAACATATAAAATCACTATTATTTATTTACACTAACAATGAAAGGGAAATCAGGAAGACAATTCCATTATCAATAGCATTAAGAAAAATATTTAGGAAGAAGTTTAACCAAGGAGCTGAAAAACTTAACACTTAAAAAGCTATAAAACATTAACACAAGAAATTGAGAAAGACAAATAGAAAGACGTTCATGTTCAAGGATTAGAAGAATTAATATGGTCAAAATGACCTACTATGCAAAGTGATCTACAGATCTGATGCATTCCCTGTCAAAATACTAGTGACATTTTGGTAAAGAAATTGGGAGGAAAAAAGGCCCCAAATTTTATAATGAACTACAAGAGACCACAAATAGCCAAAACCATCCAGAATAAGAAAAACAAAGCAGGAGGCATCACACTTCCCCATTTCTTTCTTTTTTTTTTTTTTTAGTTGTAGATGGACACAATATCTTTATTTTATTTATTTTTATGTGGTGCTGAGGATCGAACCCAGTGCCTCACACATGTGAGGCAAGCGCTCTACCACTGAGCTAACACTTCCCTGTTTCAAAACATACACAGAACTACACACACTTCCACATATACAGCCCACATTTCCACAAAACATATATAAAACTACAGTACTCAAAACAGTGTGGTACTGGTATAAAACAGATGTATCAACCAGTGGAACTGAATAGAAAGCCCAGAAGTGAGCCCACATGTTTAAGGTAAATTGATCTTTGACAAGTGTAGGGGAAAGTAGGGGGGCGGGGACAAGAGTACACATGGGGAAAGGACAGTCTCTTCAGTGAAGGTGTTGGGAAAACAGGGCATCCACATGGAAAACAATACCAATCTTACAGCATACAAAAAATCAACTCAAAATGGATTAGTGACTTAACATGTAAGCCCTGACACTCTAAAATGTCTTAAAGAACACATAGGGGAGTGACTCTTGACATTGACCTTGGCACTGAGTTTTTTAATATGACCCCAAAAGCAAAAATTCACAAATGGTATTGCATCCAGTTCAGAAGCTTCAACACAGAAAAGGAAACCATCAGCAAATTAAAAAGGCCTTATGGAATGTGCAAAAATATTTTAAAATCATTTTTCTGGTAAACAGTTAATATTCAAAATATGCAAAGAATTCATATAACTCAATAGCAAAAAAAAGAGAGAAAGATTTTTTTCCAATATTTTTTTTAGTTGTAGATTGACACAATATCTTTCTTTATTTTTTAATGTGGTGCTGAGGATCGAACCGAGTGCCTCACGTAAGTGAGGCAAGCGCTCTACCACTGAGCCACAATCCCAGCCCCAAGACAAAGATTTTTAAGACTAAAAGATCTGAATAGATGTATCTTCAAAAAAAAAGGACATACAAATGGTCAACAGGTATGTGAAAAGGTGTTCACCTTTGCTAATCATCAGGAAAATGCAAATTTAAGCTCCCACCTGTTAGGATGGCTATTTCAAAAAACAAAAACGCTGGCGAGGACGTAAGCGAAAGCCTTGGACACTCTTGCTGGGAATGCCACTTGGTGCAGCCATTCTGGAAAACAGTATGCAGGATCCTCAAAAACTCAAAAGTGAGCTATCATAGAATCCAGCAATCCCACTTCTGGGGATATAGCCCCAAAAACTGAAATTAGAATCTCATAAGAGAGATATCTGCATTCCCATGTTTATTGCAGCAGCATTTGCAAGAGCAAGGTCATGGAAATAGCCTAAATGTCCATCAACAGATGAGTGGATAAATAAAAAATGGCATATGCTTGTAATGGAATATTATTCAGCCCTTAAAAAGGGGGTTCTTTCATTTGATAAATCATGGATGAACCTGGAGGACATTGTTCTAAGTGAAGTCAGCCAGATCCTCTGCTCCCACTTGTATCAGGAATCTAAAATCATTAAACTCATAGAAACAGAGTGGAATGGTTGCTACGTGGGTCTGGGAGAAGGAGACTCTGGGAAGTGTTGATCAAAGTGTACAATGTTTCAGTTACGGAAAATGCATAAGTCCTAGAAATCTACTCTACAGCACAGTGTACGTAGTTAGTGATCCTGTATTGTACATGTGTTACTCCACTTTCTGTTGCTATGGGAAAATCCTTCAGAGAAATCAACTTAAAGGTGGTAAGGTTCATTTTGGCTCAGGATTTCAGTCTATGTCCAGTTGGCCGAGTTGCTTTTAGGCCTGTGATGAGGCGGTAAATCATGGTGAAAGTGTGCCAAAGAAAAGCTGCTCACCTCAGGGCAGCCAGGAAGTTCAGAGAGAGAGCTTGCTTTTATAACAAAGCTCTTCCCTGATACTCATGAAACTCTGACTCAATAAACTATCAGTCCATTCATGAGATTGGAGACCTCCTGATCCAGTCAAGTCCCAGAAGCTCTACCTCCGAACACTGCTGTATCATTGCTCGAGCCTTGTGCGCATGAGCTTTAAGTTTCCAACCCTGACAGTACAGAAAACTTTGTTAAGAGAATAGAGCTTAGGTTACATGTTCTTCCCACACAAAGTAGAGGAAACTTAGAGGAGATGGTTATGTGTATAGCGTTGTTTATGGAGATGGTCTCACAGATGTATATTTGTCTTCAGACCCATTAACATGTATGCATTAATTAATGTACACCTTTGATGTCAATCATACCTCAGTTTTTAAAAAGTTAATTAAATAAGAAAAAACGTGAGGAAACAGTTGAATGAGTTGAATGTGGCTTTCCCTGGGGTTCAGGTTAGGGCACAGGGAGGAAACTCAGGGCTGTAGTTTGTGGAGCAGGGAGATTCTTCCTTTTTTTTTTGTTCCTGGTACTGGGGATTGAACCCAAGGGTACTTAACCACTGAGTCACATCCCCAGCACTTCTTTTTTATTTTTTTATTTAGAGACAGGCTCTCACTGAGTTTCTAAGTGCTTCACTGCACTGCTGAGGCTGGCTTTGAACTCGCAATCCTCCTGCCTCAGCCTCCCGAGACTGGGATTACAGGCATGTGCCGCTGCACCTGGCCTTCTTTTTTTAATGTAAGCATTTTAGAAATTTTTGTAAGTACTTTTAATTCTAATAAGAAGGCCTTGTTACAGTTTGACATGGGGTACTGGCACAAAAGCAGGAGTTCAAGGAATGTTGGGAAAATTATCTCTGTTAAGGAAAGGAGGCAATGAGAGAGAAAGATTGGTGGTCCATGGAGGAGACAGGATCAAAGAGGATACTGTCATGGCAGGGATAACCACAGCACTGTTTCCAGTCCTAAACACAAGCACTTAGTGGAGGGAGACACACAGAAGATGCTAGAGAGATGCTGGAGGTAATTTCTGCAAAATATGGACAATTATGATTTTCTGTTGTGGAATGTTAGGATGTTCTTCCTCCTTCCCTTAAATGCATGGCTTTGTCCTGCAGCAGCCAATTCTGATGATCACTTGGGCCATAATGGCCCCTTGCTGAGTCCCCACCTCCCTGCTAAAAGAACACATACTCCCTGTGGTGTTCAATATGTCAACTTAATGCTTGGCACCTGTATGCATTGAGAAGTTCCAAATGATTAAAGTTCAGAAAAAATAGTCATGAATTTTATTATGGGAAATTCAAATTGAATTATTTCCAGGAAAACATCACCATAAAACCAGGTAGACTGTAGAGAGTAGAGTTCAATGGAAACAAATCATTTGCAACCAGCTTAGACTCATGCCAGGAGATGTGTTAAAGGAAAATATTCTGAAGCAGATTATTCCAAAGCCTGCCTTACTGGATAAATCACTCTGATATTTGTGATTTAGAATCAGGAAGGGAACACATTCCCTCATTACCTCATTACAGGAATGCATTCCGGGAGGCATGCACAATTTGCCTCTTTCCCCAGGGATGGGTGGAGGGACTTGTAACCTTGAAAACATTCTTGTGTGAGAGAAGTACAGGAAAATAGTCTATATTTCTGCGTAAGAAAGCAGTGGGAATATTTGTTTGTTTGTTTCATTTGCTTTTTTTTTTTTTCTTTTATCTGATGTAAGTTTTCTATGCTAAAAACTTTATTATATTACCTGATAGTTACATTTCTAAGTTAGGCAATATCACTTATGCCACTTTACTAAATGGGAAATTGAGGCTCAAAGAAGTTAAATAATACTGAAGGTAGCCTAACAAATGTGTGGAGCAGCTAGAAGTTCCTGAAGGGTAGATGACACAGCTTTAGAGACAAGACTAACTACTTAATTGACAGGACCCAGGGCAAAACAAGAATGTGGGATCCCTTGTTCAAAAATTAAGAATTTCAAGATGGTCACAGCAGATCATTCAACCAAGAATGGGGCACTTCTGGGCATAGCACTTTGTGTGACTATGCAGGACACATACGCAGAAAGCCTGCCCCATGTGTAGCTACCCCCCAGAGTGTGTTGGGCTAATTCCATTGAAAAAATGAGACATCTTTGATGAATATTAAATTATGATTATGCCTTAAAATATTATTTTGAAAAATCTCTCTTAAACCCACAGTATATGAAAAATAAACTTCTAAAAGTATATCTGTAACTTAACTAGAGAATTATTTCAAAACTGCTTCAGGTTGGATCCCTGGGTTTGGTATTTGCCTGTGAATTAATTCATTCATTTTCTGGCACTACCATATACTTCAGCTGGGACAGCTTTTTGAGCCCTGTTTCCATCAAAGCAAATGTCCCTTGTCCTAGTCCCTGGGAGTCGTGGCAGACCCATCCCACTCATCCCCACTGCTGCTCACCCCACTTGACACAAAGTCAAGACTCAAGAAGTATTTACTGGGGCCAGGAGTGTAGCTGAGTGGTGGAGCACGTGCTTACCTGATGCGAGGCATTGGGGTTTAAACCCCAGCATTTAGAAAAAGAAAAATTGTTAAGTAAATGAATATATTCATGAGCTCTAGAAACTCCAGTAGGATTGCAGGTTCCCATAAAATGTAGCCAGACCAAGATGCCATGCAGTCAGTACTCAGGGGACAGTTCAAGAGACATTTTGAATAGCCCTAAAATAGATCTAAAGAAACTGCTAGGTCTAAAGTCAGCAATTAAGTCAAAAGTCAAATCTGCCTTTGAAAAGAACTTCAGGCATCAGGTTGGAGGCACCATGAGAGATGCACAGAGACCCAGGGCATGAGAAGATGATGCGTATCGTCTGTCCCACCCAGGACACATGCTCATTGACTGCCACGCAGTGTAGTAAATTCTAGTAGGTTAAATGCAGTCACATCATGGGACTGCTTCTTAAGAGGTAAGTAATTATTTTCTCTAATGGAAGTGTTCATTACTTTATCCCTGCAGTGGTTTCCCCGCTTCTCAGGGGAAGTTATAAAATCTGGTCCCTGCGTTTCATAAGACATTCAAACTTGTGTTAAAGCTTCACCAAACATGATTTATCTTGCATTTTGCAACATTTCTGCATCTTGCACATTTTCTGTAATGAGTATGAATTACTTTTATAGTCAATGGGAAAAAAGAACAATGTTATAGAGAGATTTCATTAGATCATTTTTTGGTTCTGAGCACATACAAAAGCTTTCCAGGGCCATGTTCCCATCCATCACAGTCTAGCCTTGGGTGCAGTAGGGGAGCCTGGTATATAGGCTAAGAACTTAATTGCTGAAGTGTGCATAGCAGCTTCTCCATGACTTAATCACTCTGGGTCTGTGTCCTCATCTGTGAAATGGTACCATATAATACCTTCTCCAAAGAATTGCTCGTGTAAGGCATTTAGCAAGTGCCTGTCACTAAGCATTCAGGGTAGTGGGCTGTTAGCTATTATTGCATGTGTTTGTATCCTCTGTGTCTGATGAGTTAATATCCTATCTCTCACGCAACCTAGCTCCTTATCCAAATGTGAATTGTAGAGAAAAATTTTAACCCTCTTTAAAATAATCTTCAACACTGAAAGGTTCTCAGTGGTCAGATAGGTACTGTGTCTATCCAGAATAAATAAGAGTAATAGCCAGAAAAGGAAGAAATGATACATCTCCCTTACTACAGTTTCTCAAGGGCTCCTGGGACTACCACAATTCATGATATGAGTGATCAGATGAAATTTGACTGTGTGACAAAAAGAGCTACTGAATTTGTCAAGGTCAGTTTTTTTATGTACTATGTATCACTTCTACCCAGTCAATACAAAGTAGATGTGAATGATACACATACCACTCAAAATCTGACAATGTCTTACTTCCACTTTATAGGCAGAAAGCGAGTTTTCTAATAATTCTTAAAGTTTCTGTGCATATGGAGAATGTCTACTCTTATGTTTGAACCCCTTCTCCCCTGGCTTCAATAAATGACAATCTTCCCTGTTTCTAGCCCACATTTCTTGGTTTTCCCTTTAGCCTCCTTTCTCTAAGCAACCCCTTAAATTTTGACTTTTTTCAGGGCTCTCATGGGCCCAGTTTCTTCATACCATACACTCTTATCCAGCTAATTTCAATCTGTGCAGACGGTTTCCACCATCATCTTTTTGCCAATGAACTCAATACCTGCATGGTCACATCAGTCCTTGCTCTGCAGTTCGGGTCCATGTTGCTGTCTACCTTCAGGACATCTCCACTTGGATATCTTGCAGAGACCTCAGGCTCCACATGTCCAGACAGAACTCATGATCCCCTCAGAGCAGCTCCCTCCCAGCACTCCCTATCTCAGGAAATGGTAGCACCCTCCGCCCAGCTAATCAGGCCAAGAATCTATGATTAATTCCTGACTCATCTCACTTCCCTCACTGTCCAAATCCAATCAATCACCAAGTTCTCTAAATTCTGTTTCCTAAATCAGTGCTTGTCATTTTTTTTTACTATGAATTAAAGAAACATCTTTTGTGTCATGATCCAGCCAGAATGTGTGCTTATGCATCATTTTCACATAAGCGAAACAGAAATTTTGCAAAACAGTTTCTATCATTATATGCAGGGTCCTCTAATATTTTCTTTTCTACTTTCTTTTATAATTTTTAAAGGCTAGTAACCTATGGTTACTGAAAAATGTTTAATGACCAGTACTTTGGGGAACAGAGGAAGGAACACCTGATGTGTAGTGTTTGTCCATGTCTTTGGTGTAAATAGTCTCATGGTGGCTGAATCCAAGCTGCCAGCCAACCAGCTTACAAACTTCCTAAAGATTTAACTGGCTCTCATGATCATTTCCAGGATGCCAATGTTACTGAACTATAGATAGATAGATAGATAGATAGATAGATAGATAGATAGATAGATAGATAGATAGAGTTATATAGATAGATACTGGTTGGTCTACATCTTTTAAATTTATCCACTAATTTTCATTCCCAATGTTACCATTCCTCTCCCAGCCATTACCATTTCTGATAAAATTGGTTTCTAGGTCAATCTGATCTATTTTAAATTTATTGAATGTGCTTCAAAGACTTCCTGTTGTCCAGAGTAAGACAGTCTACAATTCTTAAAAAGCCATCCACAGTTTGGAACCTTTCTACCCATCCTGTGCTGTCTCCCTTGATCTCAGCAAACATGTTCTTTGGAACATCTGGGAGCTTTTCCTTTTCTTGGGTTTTTTTAGACTTGCTATTCCTTTTGGGTAGAAGGGTCTTTGCTTCCATCATTACTCAACTTTTATTCCCCTTTGTTGAATGCTACTTTATTCACTTGCTCATTCTTCTACTATATTGACAGGCATGTGGCAAGCATTAACGATACCAGGAAAAGTACAAATAGACACAGTCTTGCCCCACATAACTTGTACTCTAGAAGGGAGAAATACTCAAATAAAGATATCATTCAAATTTAAATACCAATAAAAGAGCATTGAAAATAAAAGAGATCTGCGGTTCTATAAAAGTTTATAAAAATCTGTCCTCATCTGGTAGGTCAAGGAATTTGTCCTCAATAAGTGCTAACAGGCCAATTATAAGGGGCGAGCTAAGATATAAAATATAAATACAACTTAACTAGTTTAAGGGGTGGGTAACTAATAGCATAAACAGAAAGAAGGACCTGTGAAAATTTACATGACAGGGGAAACATGGCAAAATCAAGGAACCAAATGAAAGCTAGTGTAACAGGAATGCAAAGAGGAGCAGGAGAAGGCTTGAGATAGGGCTATGTGGACAGGCAGCAGCCAAGGTCTAAAGGGTACTCCAGACCTTGATGTCTTTAACAAAAAGCAATGGGAGTCCATGGATGTGTAGAAAGTAGTAATACCATGTGTTCAGATTTCTGTTTTGGAAAAATCATTGTGGCAGGTGTGATAATGAGTAGAAAGGGGGGAAAAGTAGAAGTAGAAACAAGTTAGAAACTATGGCAGTTCTCTAGACAGAGATTATTCTAACACAAATTAAGATGCTGGTGATGGAAATAGAAAAAAAATCAAGTGTATCGTCAGAGAGATGTGTGGGATAATCTTGAAAAGACAGGATGGTGGATTGACTATGTGTGATGAAGGAGAGGAAGGTGCCAAAGGTGACTCCAGGTGTTTAAGTTGCACTGAAAGAACATTGGTACCATTCTCAGAGATAAGAAATGCCAGAGTTCTGGGGAGAAGCATGCCTTTGGCTTTAGATATATTGAATCTGAGGTATCTCTAAGATGTGCGGGATAATGTGTTTTGAGGACTGTTGATAATCTTTTCTAAAATGGAGAAGAAATCTGGGTTAGGGTGCAGATTTGTGAAATATCCACCTATTTGGTGGAATTCTGCAGTGAATGAGCTCATCACCTGAGAAAGCACAACAGAAGAAATGGGTTAGAAACCCAACCTTAACGAAGTTCCACATTTACTGGTGGGTAGTGGAGGGTGAACTCACAAAGGGAACTAAGAAGAGCAGGCACCTGGGGAAAGGAGCCAAGCGGTCGTGAGTGGAGGACTGGTGCCAAGAAGGAGGCAGAGGCAGAGTGTGGGCCACTGTTGGGAGACATCTGTCTTTGTAGAAGACAGACACAGCAGCGTTTCTGACACCAATGGAGACTTTGTGGTTGCACTTTAATGAAGGACATTTGAACATATTTATCATTTTCTCATATTTATGAAACCATTGTAAGAAGTTATATACTAACCATTGTAAAAAGTTGCATATTCAACTCTCTTTCAAACATTCCTTCATATTTATGTTTTACGTGTTCTTATTTTTATATTTATGAGAAAATGGTTTGAAAGGAAGTTGAATATACAAGAGAAAGACTAATGGTAAGTAGAAGGCTAAAAGAAAAAGCAGGGGACAGTCCCTGTGCACCCTTGACCCCCCTACACTTATTCTGTCTTAACTCTGACTTATAAATACACTTATAAATGCTCCTTGAATACCTGGATCTCTCATTAGACTATAATCCAAGAGGACAGAAGTTACCTCTGTCTCATTTACTTCTGTATCCCTGCTAGAAAAGCACTCAGATGGGAGACATGGGTAAGTGTTGTTTTGTTTAAACAACACATTAAACTGAATGGAATTGAAGGTACATTTGATAAAATAGATAATCCAGAAGTCTCATGATATAAATTTGTGTATAGTTGTGCGCACGCGCGCGCGCGCACACACATGCACACACCATGGTTATTGATTTCTTAGGCTAAAATTAAATTTGGTACCATTACCTTAAGTGTGATTTATTTAGGCACTAAGACTAGAAGGCTTTATAATGAGATAGAAATTGAAAGTCAACCAAGAACTAAGAACTCTCCACAAATAAATGAGCAAGGGCATGAGTCATCTTGGTGCAGAGAATTGAGCCTTGATCATATCAAGGAAGCAAATGATGAAAGTACTGCCTGTCAGGACAAGTGTATGCATCCTCGCACTGATCCAGGTGAAGCCCCAGGTAACAAGACTTCCGTATCTGAGATGGTCTGATGACCTCCCAGATCAAGAAAACTTTAAAAAAAAAAAAGAAAAGAAAAGAAAAGAAAGATAGAAACTCTCTTACATTTTGGCAGCTATATTAAATGCCTCAGTATGGGAAGCAAGTACACACAGAAAAAAAGAAATCAAATGTGTATTTCTTTCCTGGCTTTGCCAGTATTTTAGACAAATTCTTTAGTCTGGTCTCAGTGTCTTTATCTGTGAAATAAGGACACTTGTACCTTGTAGGGAGACGGTACAGGAAAGGAGATAGCTCACATATTCAAGCACCATACTCAGAATAGGCATTCACTGCCCTGCACTGCAGAAGGCAAACCTGAGAATTTTGCATTTGCATTGGCAATTTTGACATCTTCTCCGTAATCTCTGATTCTCACATCAGTAAAATTAGAGTGACATGCCATACATAGCATTGCTGAGAGGACTAGATGACATGATGTACACAAAGAAGTTTTGTGAAACACACACAAAAAAACTTTCAAACTAGGGGTTAGTAAATGACAGCCCATAGGCCAAATCCAGCCCATCACCTGTGTGTGTGTGTGAGTGAAGACAAACACAAAAACCATCAAGAGTCATTTTTACATTTTAAGTGGTTGGAAAAATCGAAAGATAATTTCACTATATGAAAATTCAAATTTCAGTATCCATAAATAAAATTATTGGGACATATCCGCATGCATTTGTTTAGCTAGTATCTGTGGCTGCTTTTGCTCTGCAATGGCACACTTTCCTTGTGGCAGAGACCATGTAGTGGCCTACAAAGCTGAGAACATTTACTGTCTGGTCCTTTGTAGAAAGGTTGGTCTACCCCTGACTTAAATCAAATGTACTGACAAAAAAACACAGAAATTTGGGTTGTTGGCTTCATATTTCTTTTGGAATTGTTTTTAAGAAATTGGAAAAGTGCCTGCTATATAATAAGGATGTACACAGATATTGCCATTGATGTTCCTATATTCAATTATTAATTCAACAGATAATTTTTTTAGTGCATATTGCATGTCACACACTGCTGCAAGGGCTGTGGCACCCAGCAATAAACATAACAGACAAAACATCTGGGCTCAGGTGCAGACAGTAAACAGACAAGTAAATAAGTAAAGCACATTAAATGGCTGGGGAGAAAAATAAAGAGATAGAGAATAGAGAGTTTCAGGATAGGGGTTGCAATGTTTAGGCACCTTGGCCAGGGAAGCCCTGTTGAGAAGGTGGCATTTGGGTGAACACCGAGAAGACCCAAGGCAGCCCTGGAGATGTTGGAGGCAGGGAGGATGAGGAGCCCTGGAGTGTTCCGGGCAGTGACGGGACAGAGACAGAGCTAAGTGTGCTCAAGGGATGCCAAGAAGTGGGTGTGGCAGGAATGGAGTGAGCAAGAGGGAGACGAGCAGGAGATGAAGTCAGGGAAGTGCCAGGCAAGCTGAGGTCAGGCCTTGAGGACCATGTGGGGACCGGGCTTCTCTCTAAGTGGGAGAGGAAGCAAGAGTTGAGCTGAAGAGCAGCCTGGCCTGGCATGCACTGGCATTCCACCTGTCTGGCGGCTCTGCTGCAAATAGGTTGTGGAATGGCTACAGGGAGGATGAAAGCAGAGACTAGAGGGTGTTGCAGTATTTCCTGGGAGAAGCAAGGAGGGCTTGAACTCAAGGAACTCAAGGGACAGTGAGGGCAGTAGTGGGTCGTAGATACGTTGGACACATCACTGATTCAACTAATCACAGATCAAAAATATTTGGGGGAAAATTACATCTATACTGAACATGCATACACTTCTTTTCTTTTCATTACTTCCTAAACAATACAGTGTAACAACTTGTGGCATTGCAATTCCATTGTATTAAGTATTATCAGTAATCAAGAGATGATTTAAAGAATACAGAAAGGTGTGCATAGATGATATGCAGATGCGCCATTTTATATGAGACTTTTGCATCTGCAGGTTTAGGTCTCTGTGGGATTCCTAGAGCCAATCCCCTATGGATATCAAGTGATGACAATATTTGGAAAGTGATGCCAATAGGATCTTAGGACAGGGTGAGTGTGGGTTGTGAGAAAAAGAAAAGACAAAGATGACTCCATGCTTTCTGCCCCAGGCTACTACTGGAATAATGTAGTGGCCATCAACCTGGGAAGAGAGAGATGTGGAATCGGCACAGTTGTCATTGAGTGTTGGGGACAGGGTAAAGAGGATGTGCCAGAATCAGATGCAGGGAAGATGATGACATGGAAATGTTTGATTGGAGATGCAGCTAACAGCATGTCTAAACATCCCAGGGAAGGTGTACAGTGTGGTGTGGAATTCTGAAGTTCAGGAAATAGATCCAGGCTGGAAGTGTAAATTTAGGAGTCATCTAAGGATGGAGAGGATGTAGCTATTGTTGTTATATCTGTGTGGTATTACAGGATGATTCCATACAAATCAAAAAAAAGTACATTGCCAATAGGATCTGAAGAGTTGACATCAGTGATGATCCCAAAAGCTGCAAATGAAAGCTCATTCTACCAAAAGTGAGCTGAATACCAGGAACAAGTATAAAGAGTACTATTAGCATTTAAAATTTGAATCGCTCCCAGTTTGCCTAATTGAGGAAACAGTTTTACTATGAGTCAGATTATACTTTCATAAGTTGATTTGCAAAGAAATCAATTACAGCTTTATGGTATTAAATTTGGGGAATATCGTATATTATCTATGTGGAAATTAATAAGCCACTTGATGGGTACACATTAGTTAAGACAAGATTAGAAAGATAAAACTGCCTCTGATTTAGGAACAAACAGAATGTGATGTATCAGAAGCCCACAGGTTAGCTATGACAATTTAATTTCTACTGAGTCTCATAAAAATGCTTTAGCTTTAAAAGAAATTTTTTAAATATTTTTTTAGTTGTAGATGGACACCATGTCTTTATTTTATTGCTTTGTATGTGGTGCTGAGGATCGAACCCAGGGCCTCACGCATGCGAGGCAAGCGCTCTACCGCTGAGCTACATTCCCAGCCCCTAAAAGACTTTTTTTTTTTTTTGTTAGCATGGTCTCATTTTTTTATTAGAAAAAAATCTGAATTTGGACATAATTCAAGCCATGGACAGACCCAGTGCCTGTCTCTTCTTCCTAAGGCACGATTTCTCCACCTTTCTTTCATTACTGCCTCCCCCAACCAAGGAGCCTTTTTTAGATCCCCCCACCCCACTAATCTTTACACCATGAAATATTTTACTGTGGTAAAATATACATCCCACAATATTTATTATTTTGACCACTTATAGATGTAGTTGTCATTAAATATATTTATAATGTTACATAACCATCACCACTATCTATACCCAGAACTCTTTCATTATCCTCCAACATAAATTCCCTATTCTCCACTCCCCTCAGTCCCTGGTAAACCTCCATTATAGTTTCTGTCTCTGAATTTGCCTATTCTAGCATATACGTGGAAACATGCAATATTTGTCCCATATCTGGCTTAATCCATTTAGCGTGTTTTTCATTGTTCATCCATGTTGTAACATCTAGCAAAATTTCATTCTTCTTTGTGGCTAAATGATATTCCATTGCCAGTATATCCAACAACATATTTATTCATTCATTCATCTGTTGATTGACACTTGGATTATTTCAGCCTTCTGGCTGATAGGAACATTGGTGGACAAATATGTGTCAGAGTTTCTTCTTTCTATTATTTTGCTACATACCTAGGCATGGAATTGCTGAGCCATGAAGTTCTGATACCACAGATATAGTGTATATGTTTATGTCCATGTGTTTATATACATATACATGCATGATTTTTAGCTGTGTATGTATATGCTTTCTACATTTAAAAAGAATGTTCTACTACCACTCCAAAATGAATTTTGACTTCCGTGGGGGTTGGGGGTTCTTGTCATTGATAATGCAAGCTCTAAGACCCCCAGGTTTCCTTGCTCAAATGAATTCATATGTAGGTAATGTATATGTAAGTACACTCCTTAAAGAGTGAAATCGTGGAAATTGAGGAAATGACCCCAGAAGACATAAGTTTAAAAAGTAATTTTATTTCCAGTATACTAAAGTTATTTATATTTTATTTGGTCTTCAAAATTGATAACACTCAATAGAGTAATGAATCCCAGGAATATTTTTGAAAAACAGCTATGAACTGTCATGTCAGGACCAAGCCAGTGGCTCAAATATTCTAACTAAACTTTTGAAAGCAGTGGTAATTGATGATGTTGCTGTTCTCACTGAGCCAAAAATATCTCCAGAACACAAATAGAATGATTACAAGTACATATGTAAAATAGGGGGGGTATGAAATGAATGTAGGATCCGGAGATCAGAGGAACAGGAAGCGTGGTGTCAGGGAGGCTACAGGATGGTTCTGCCAGCATGCGCCATTCCCATTCGTGTCTAGTTGGAAGGTGGTCTGGCAGGATGCCTGTGCATTCCCACCTAGATCTGATTACAGTGTGGTTGCCTAATGCTACATTGTTTCCTTGTGTAAAGAAGAGATTAAAAAGATTGTCTAACAGTTTCAAATACCTGACCAAAAGCTGTAAGTGTCATCAAAGACAAGGAGCTGCCAGAGTGGAGACTAAGCCCACATGTCTTTAAATGCAAGGTAGGATCCTAGAGTAGGTCCTGGAACAGAGAAAGGACATTAATAGAAACATTGGGGAATTCCAGATAAATCCATGGTTTCATTAGTACTGGTGTACCAAGGTTGATTCCTTAGATGTAGTGATGCTCCCAGGACTATACAAGATGTCAACAAGCTAAGAGTGGGACAAATGGGACTTCTCTGCCTCCTATTTACACCTCTTTCTCCAAGTCTAAAATTATTTCAAAATAAAAGGTAAAAACCAACAACAACCAGGTTTCTGGTCACTAAGGATCAGAAGGATCAGTTTCAAGGATCAGAAGCCACACCTGTGATTGGCGGCTGCTGAAGAATGGTTAGGTAGGGGTGTGCACTTGTAATCTAGCCGCTCTGCCATGTGTCATGAGAGTGACTGCCTCTCTGTCTCCTTTCCAACTCCATGGCAGGGTGTGCTGGGTACATCATGTCACCGGCATGTGGGTGTACCCCTTCCTGGAACATATTGGCCCTGGAGCCAGAATCATCTTCTTTGGGTCAACAACCATCTTAATGAACTTTCTGTACCTGCTGGGAGAAGTTCTGAACAACTATATCTGGGATACACAGAGAAGTAAGTATTTGGGGGTCGGGGGGAGCCTAAAACACAAGAAGCGCAGCCCACGAGAGTTTATGAAGAGACTGAGGGAAAATTCCACAGCAGCCTCTCCTTTAATCCTTCACACAGAATCTCTTCTGAAATTCTCATTTTTATAATTACAGTATTAATTTAGGAGCTGTTGGAGGTTTTACCTGAAAGGTTTACTACTCACTCAGTCTTATTAGCTAGTAAAGCCTCTAAAACCATAAAATTTTATAGGGAAAAACATAGTATTAACAGGAAAAAAAATTAGAGACATTTGTTCTGGTTAACCAAATGCTGTCTTAGCTGAAAGAACCCCAAATTTAATAGATTAGTTATGAAATGTAGCCAAGAGGTCTTGTTAAGTCACCTGGGTATCCACTTTGCACGTCATCTTTGGTGTGGCTGCAGTAACCTCAGTAAGACCACATGGTCTTACCACCATGTGGTTAGAACTCTTAAGCACCTCAGAATGACCCTGGCCAAATGATTCCCCAGCGGCTGTCCTCTTTAAGGTTGGAAGATGGCAAAGAGGTACAGGCTTGTAAAAGGTGACATCACATTGCTGCAAAAGCTCTCTTAACCCATGATGTGATTTCTCTTTTGTTTCCATTTATGGCAGAGCATCCATCTGGGCAAGACATGTAATCTTGTCCAAGCTGTGCAAAACCTGTCCAAACTGTATGTAATGTAACAGAAACATTGGAAGATGGAAAAAGTGACAGACACGTAGTGATTTGAATCCTGCATGAAAATACTATCCAAAGGCAAGATGGTGTGGGGGTTCTAGAAAGCTCTGGACATCTCCAACAATCACAGCATTCTAGAGGTCACCAGTAACTGGAATCTGCTCCACAAACATAGAGCACCCTACTCCATGCCAGATACTACACCAGGAACTCCATCTAACAGAAAAAAATAAAGCACAGTGATCACAGTTATTGATTCAGGCATTTTTATGTGTGTAGATCTAAGATTGAAGGTGTTAGCCAATGCAAACTGGCCCAGAGGAATTGAGGGTTTACTTTCTCAGCAGCCTTTGCATTTAATGAGTAGTCTACTGAAAAAATGTCGAAAATTTTTATTCAGTTCAGGCCACAATTTGGGGAATCAGAAATTAATCTTTTAATAATGTTCCCTCTGATGAGAATAGTAATATTTCTCTATTAGTTAATTTATAGAGGTATTTAGTTAACTGAAAATATTTTGAAAACAAAATTAAGCTTTTCTCAGATTCTTGGAAGAAAAACTATTTAGATTTAAGCCAGTAGTCTAAGATAGGAAATATTTATGACTGTCCATGTCCCCTTGATTTGCCTGGTTCCAACAGTTATTTGGCCATTGTTCTAATACTTCTATGAGAAGATGGTCTGAAAACCAGGAGTAATAAATATCCAATCTAGAGTAAAATAATGTTGCTTTTAGGAACTTTGAATGAGTAGTTAAAAATGAATAGTGAAACTAAGGCTTTTTCAAATGGTCTGTCCAATTTAATTGTCTGTACTATTCTCTTAAGGAACTTGAGTAAATGCTAACTTTTTACAACCCATCTCAGGTTTGAGATTAATTTTGTCCACATCTATCTAGTTGACTCCGTTGAGGCTGATATTTTGTGTCAAGGAGGTATGTTCCCATTTATAATAGTGGTCATACACTGATCATCTGCCCCTAAATTTTATCCACCAAGAAGTTTCATTAGGCCTATAGTGGGGTTTTGGGTTTGGAACCAACATTTAAAAATTGGGAGATTTCACATAAAGGCCAGACTTTAGCATCTAATCAAATATCTTAAGATGTAGGAATACCAAGCCCGCTGTTCCCTTCTGTCAGCCAAGAATTAGAATCCAGTGCCCTCTTTGGATGGCTCTCTAATTCCCTTAATTCTCCTCTGGCACTTTACTTAGTCCCCTTAGTTTCCTGGTTTGTTAGTAGTTGATTTTTGAAACTGCTGATTGAACACTGGACTGAGTGTATGTGTGTGTGTGTGTGTGTGTGTGTGTGTGTGTGTGTGTGTTGAATACAATGGAGTACAGTGCACCATCACTACTGCACACCAGTTACTACAGAATCCCCCAAGAAGAAGGAACACTGTACATGAGTCCCCTTCCCTTGTTCCATAATGGTTTTTGTGGCTCGACTTCCTTGACTTAGTTTTGTCAGCTATAACTTCAAGATAAAATCACATTATTGCATTACTGTGTAATCTTATTGCTGAAAAGGAGATTAGGAATCATCTAAACCAACATTTTCCTTTTACCAAAGGCAGCTGAGGCTCAGAAATCTTAAAGCCCCAGAGGGTCATATCAAAATTGAGGGACCTACCAAAATAATTGGTGACAGAGCTGACATCTTCTAGCCGAGGTTCAGTCCAGTGTTATTTCTAGTGAACCATCTGCATGTCGCCATGTTCTGAAAAATCCAGACATATGAGAGCTCAGAGACTTCACTCAGAACCACAGACATTGCCTATATAATAGCAAAACAGGCTAAGCTGATAGGAAATATAAATTTTTAAAAGCCCTTAAAATATGCTAAGTTAAAAATCAAGCATTTGCTCTTTCTATAATTAACTCAGGATGGTTTTGTGGAAGTTTAGTTTGCTAAGGCTGTGGGAACAAAGTCCCACAGGCTGGGTGGCTTAATGACAGAAATTCATTGGCTCACATATCTAGAGGTTGGAAGTCCAAAATCAAGGTATTGGCAGGAGTATGTCCTCATGAGATCTGTGAGGGAAAGATCTGTTCCTGGTGTCTCCTGGGCTTACAGTTACCCATCTTCCTTGACTTGTGTTTTCCCTGTATGTGAAACAGTTCCCCAACTTCCCCTTTTTCTGAGAACACTAGTCATGATTTTCATTTTAATTTTGTGAAGACCCTATACAAATAAGGTCACATTCTGAGACTCCAGGGGTTCATAATACAACGTACAAATTTTGGAGGGACATAATTCAGCCTATAACACTCCCCCCACCTCCCGTCATAAAATTCATAGCCTTCACACATGCAAAATAAACTCACCTCATCCCAGTGGCCCCCAAAATCTTTCCAATGTCAACTCTTAAATCCAAAATCTCATCTTACTATGATATCAATCAGGCATGGATGAGACTTGAAGTATGAGTCATCTTGAAGCAAAATTACTCTGCAGCTGCATAGGAACCTATGAAACCAAACAAGAAATTACCTACTTCTAAGACAATGGTGGGACAGGCATAAGATATACATTCTCCTTTCAAAGAGAAATGGCAGGGGAAAGAAGGGCCCCGGTGGTTCCCAAGAAAGTCTGAAAGCCAGCAGGGAAAATCCACCAGATTTGAAAGCTTGAGAATAATCCTCTTTGGTTGGATGCTCTGTCCTCAGGGTTCACGTGGGGGGGGCGGGGGAGGGCCTGCCTTCCATGCCCAGCAGCAGCTCCACTCTCTTAGCCCTGGGCTACAGCCCCACTCTCTGGATCCAAGGAGCCAATCCCTGAACCATCTTGACCAATGACTTGGATCCTTCATTTCTTGTGTCTGTACCTGGTGGTCCAGGCAGGCAGTATTTCTGCTGGTATAAAATTCTAAAAAAAAAAAAATCACACTGGCCTCTGTGTGATTGGCCAGACCATCAGAGAAGAGGGTTAGGACTTGAACACAAGAAGTGGGAAGGACAGCCTGAGTGTGCAGGATCCCCCTCGCCTTTCTTCTCCAGTTGAGTTCTCACCTGAGCCCAGCAGGCTTGCAGTGTCAAAGTACTGCCCCCTAATGGAGCCTGGGGACATACCTGTGAATGCCTCCCTCAGGGACACTCTTGTCCCCTGTGTCCAGCACCTGCAGCCAGCCTCAGCTTTAAGGCAGGTTTCTTTTTGCTTTGTGTGGAAACTGTACATCTGGTTCTTCTAAACATTTATTATAACTAATAGTTCGCCTCTCTCACAGCTGCTAAACCAAAATAGGTGGGGAGCCATTTTCCTTCTCTAGATCAAAGAAAGTTCCCTGTTCTCCACTCCCATTTCTGAAGATTCCACCATGCTGCCACATCAGCCCAGCAGCAGAAGGGGCTCTGGAAGAAACAGACATTAGAAAGCAAGTTCTTATTAGTCCCCAGTACCTTCTCCACAGAGAGAGAATGTGTGCCAGAAGTTGGGACTCAAATTCTTGTGTGCAGCTTGAATGGAATCTGTTGCTTCCGGCCTTTGCCTTGGCTACCAACAACAAAGCCCTATCCTGTCTTCTTGCCATTAGCCTTATTCCTCCTCCCTTTGGATGTCCTTGTTCTTCAAAATAAGGTTTCCCATAATATAAGAAGTACTTTGGAAATGGTGTTGTAGTTCCTGAAAACCAAACACAAAAGACTGTCAAGAACCCTGCTTAGAGCATTTACCCACAACCCACTACCTCCTCCTGACCCCACAAAACATATGATGAGCTGGGAGTGGGAGTTGGTGGGGAGCCGAGTTAGGCTATATGATCCTCTGGGGCTTTATGATTTATTATGTTGTGGGGGCGTGTGGTTTGTTCTACTGCTTTCCTGCAGGTCTAGTCTTCTGAGGCCTTCTCTATGGGCATCGTTTCTTAATTTATTCAGTGAAGATTGAGTACCTTCTATGAGACAGACACTGCATGTTCGGTGCTAGAGATACGATCAGGAACAAAACAGTCAAGGGCCCTGCCCTCAGAGAGCTAGCAGTGTATAAATGAATACTACTAAAACCTGGAAAGCAGTATTTTGAATTCTTTCATTCCATCGTTGCTATTGAAAACAATATGCAAAATGTCTCTGAAAATTTGGTCACATGAGAAAAAATGTCTAACTAGAAGCAAGAGAAAAAAGTTAATTATAATTTATAAGAATGACTCGAACAGCCCGGCGCACATCCCTGTAATCCCAAAAGCTCGGGAGGCTGAGACAGGAGAATCCTGAGTTCAAAGCCAGCCTCCGCAATGGTGAGATGCTAAGCAACTCAGTGAGACCCTGTCTGTACATAAAACACAAAATAGGGCTGGGGATGTGGCTCAGTGGTCAAGTGTCCCTGAGTTCAATCCCTGGTACCAAAAAAAAAAAGAAGACTGGAACATATTTATCTCTAAGAAAATGAAAGGTTGCTAACAATTCATCAAAGACAACAGGCAGATCTTACTAGTCTCGTACACTCAAGTCCTTCAGAAGGGAAAACAGAAAAGCGTAGGTCTATTAGCAGCAGGTTGAATAGAGGGAAGACTTGGGCTGAGGGTGAGCCTAGTGATGGACACTTGCCTAGCATGCATGAGGCTCTGGGTTCCATCCTTAGCATTGCAAAAATGTCTTTTAGAAAGTATACACAGATATGGAAGTAAATAATTCCTGGGGCTAATAAAGTCCCTATCAGCTTTTTTAAAGATTAAAATTAATATTTTTTTTAAAGTCATAACTCTTGGAAATCCAGAGTCCTTGCCTCAGGAAGGGACAGGACTCAAGTAAAAATAAATGAAGTCCATTTGAAATGCATCAGCTGCATGGCTTCTGTTGGCAAAAGCTGATTGAAGAGCAGTCTGGCTGGAGTTTCCACACAAACTCACTGGATCAAGAATCAACTTGTGGTCCTCACCCACAGAAGTGAGAGAGCTGGCTGTGCCCCGCGGGTGGTGTTTCCTGATTCAGGGAAAGGGTGTGGAAAGAGGTCACTGAGGATGCTTCTGGGAAACGTCGTAAATGGCTTTCCTTCTCAGCTAAGAGAAAAGGGGGGAGCAGTCTACAGGAGGGTGGATGGGGGAAGAGTGGGGAGATAAGAGTTTTGTGCGGTTTTGAGAATTTTTTGACATATCTACTCATAGTTTAATCTGATGCCCAAATAAAAACTTTGCTTGTATTTCTAGGTATGGAAGAAGAGAAAGAGAAACCTAAATTGGAATAAGATCCAGGTCTAAACAGAAGAGCAGGATTGAATCACCACTGAGTTCTGTCACCTCCAGCATCTGCAATGTAGAACAGAACCTCACAAGAGGCAATGTCATCAGCCCCCACCTCCCTGCTCCAGAGGGAGGACACTTTTTATATACAAATATGCATACAAATAGAATACACTGCTTCCCAAAATACTTCACCCTCGCTGTGTTTTAAAGAATTCTTTCCAAATTCATTTTTTGATAATAACATCTTTTTTCCTTTTCTAGCTTTAAAACTAAAATTGATCACTGGATTTTCATTTTTGCAATTACAACTCCCATTTAGCAGAGAAGGAGTAAAATTCTATTGTTTCTTGTTGAGAAATATGTTAAAGTTGAAGGAGTGGATGTGGAGCAAGGCATGAGAGTATTTAGTCCCAAAGGAGTTGGAATAACACACCTAGGCCACCATGGAGGCCTGGGGGAAAGCAGGACAGATGGTTCCAATTGCAATTAAGTCACAGTCGCCTCATCCAGGCAATGTTAGTAATAATCACATCAAGTTAGTCAAAACCCTGAGTGTACTCAATTTCCTGATTTAATCTTGTGAAACTCCCTAGATGCAAACTTTAATAAAGACCAAGCAACCCCAAATCTGATGTTCATGTGGTGTTTCTCAAGATCCTAACAACACTGGCATCTCCTTTCTTATTTTGCATGGCCACTTGTTGAAGGTGGGTTTACTGTACCTGCGTCTTTCTTATACTTTTCTCATTTAGAAAAGGCATAGTTTTTGACAATCCCAAAAAGAAAAATTTTCTCAACACTAGCTTATAAAATCTTAAGACCATCATTATTTTTTGCCTGTATTATTTTTTTTCTAATTAGTTATATGTGACAATAGAATGCATTTTGACACATCATACATAAATGGAGTATAACTTCTCATTCTTCTGTTTGTATATGATGTAGAATCACACCAGTCATGTAGTCAAATATGTACATAGGATAATAATGTCCCATTCATTCTACTATCTTTCCTACCCCTGTACTCCTTCCCCTCCCTTACTCCCCTCTGCTTAGTCCAAAGTACCTCTGTTTTTCCCTAGCCTGTGAATTAGCATCTGCATATCAGAAAAAATATTTGGTTTTGGGGGATTGGCTTATTTCATTTAGCATGATATTCTCCAGATCCATCCATTTACCAGCAAATGCCATAATTTCATTCTTCTATAAGGCTGAGTAATATTCCATTGTGTGTATATACCACATTTTCTTTATTCATTTATTTGTTGAAGGACACCTAGGTTCATCCCATATTTTGGCTATTGTGAATTGAGCTGCTATAAACATTGATGTGGCTGCATCACTGTAGTATACTAATTTTAAGTCCTTTGGGTATAAACCAAGGTGTAGGATAGCTGGGTCAAATGGTGGTTCCACTCCAAGTTTTCTGAGGAATCTCCATACTGATTTCCATTTATTTTTAATTAGTACATTATAATTATACATAATAGTGGAATTCATTGCTACATATTCATACATGCACATAATATAATTTAGCCAATTTCATTCCTCAGTACCTCCACTCCTCCCTCCTCCCCTACCCCAGACCCCTTCCTCTACTGATGACCGTGATTATTTTTACAGTAGAAAATAGACTGCTATATAAATTATAAAATAATACTTAACACAAATATAAGTGCTGGTTGTCCATGCTAAGTTGGATCAGCAAATGATATAAAAATATTTACTTGAAAAATTATTATTTAAAGCTTGGCAGGGTGGTGCATGCCTGTAATCCCAGCAACTTGGGAGGCTGAGGCAAGAGGACCACAAGTTCAAAGCCAGTCTCAGCAACTTAGTGAGGCTGTGAGCAACCTAGTGAGACCCTGTCTCAAAAAAATATAAAGGACTGGAGATATGACTCAGTGGTTAAGCACCCTTGGATTCAATCCCTGGTACATATATACATACATGATAATTATATTAATAATATAATTTTTGAAATTCTAGAAATATCTCTCCTCTTTATCTCTTCCTCACACACACCAATGCCGACACACATACCCTCACATGCACATATACATACATTCTCTTTCTCTATTACTTTTTTCTTAATTACAACCATTTCCTAAGTGAAGCTGAGTATTCCCATTGGCAGCTGCCAAGAGGCTCAGTATCCACATGAAGAGGAGAAATTTCTAGGATGTTCCTGATAATTGATTGAAGATAATTCAAAGTAGATATACTTTAATAGTAAATGTGTTCATACTTTACAGTACCGATATCCAATTTTTAACGTACTATTTATTAAAAATTCTAGCCTGAAGGAGAAAATTGCAGTTAGTAACTGCAATTATGTAGGAAAGTAACATATCATAAAATATTACAAAAGAATTCCAGCCAAACATGTCAATATCAATAAACATAAAAGGTTATTCATGTATTAAAAGAAAAAGGATTTTAATCCCAGCAGTTTGGGAGGCCAAGGCAGGAGGATCGCGAGTTCAAAGCCAGCTTCAGCAAAAACAAGGCACTAAGCAATTAAGCAACTGTCTCTAAATAAGATACAACATAGGGCTGGAGATATGGCTCAGTGACCAAGTGCCTCTGAGGTTCAATCTCCAGAACCCCAAAAAAACAAGGAAGAAAAAGATTTTTAGACTACATCTCAAAGGTAAATTCAACTCTACCCTGTATACTGCAAATACAAAGTCATTCTGAAAGATTGAAAAGATAGCCAAAGTACATCTGAAAATGGTAAACAACAACAACAACAAGAAGTGATTTAATGTGTGGTTCAGACCCAAATCCCTCATAGTGATTACATTCCATACCCCTTTTTTCCTTTTTTTGAAAAAAAAAATTTAGATATACATGACAGTAGAATATATCACACATACCTGGAGTATAATTTCCCACTCTTGTGGTTGTACGTGATGTGGAGTTTCACTAGTTGTATATTCATATATGCACAAAGGACAGTTATGTCCAATTCATTCTACTGTATTTCCTATTTCCCCCCCTTCCCTTATTCCCCTTTGTCTAATCCAATGAACTTCTGTTCTTCCCTCCTGCCCCCCTTATTGTGAGTTAGCATCCGCATACCAGAGAGACATTTGGCCTTTGGGTTTTGGGATTGGCTCATTTCACTTAGCATTCCATGCCCCTTTTCTGAAAGCATAATTGTTAGAAACAAACTATCTAGAAGAATCACCATATTGACTTCCTAATTCACAGAGTTGGAACGAGGAGGTAGGAAAAGTCAAGCAGAAATCTACCAAAATAGAAAAGTAAAACAATACCAGGATCCAGAGTTGGTGGTTGCCATCACAACCACACTCCACTCACCTGTTTGACCTATATTAATGGGTTAAGTTGCGTCCTCCTAAAATTGTCGAAGCTCTAACCCCCAGTACCTCAGAACATAACTTTCTGGAGATAAGGCCTTTAAAGAGGTGATTAAGTTAAAATGAGGCCATTAGGGAAGGCCCTGATCCAAACTGCTGGTGTCTTCATAAGAAGGGAATCTTCAGATGCACAAACACATGCCAGGGATGCACAGAGAAAAGACCATGTGAGAACCAAATGCAAGCCAAGGAAAGAGGCCTCAGGAAACACCCAAACCTGCTGACAGCTTATTCTTGGACTTCCAGCCTTCAGAACTGTGTGGAAATAAATCTGTTGGTTAAGTCCCAGGCTGTGGTTGTTTGGGCAGTCCTAATAAACCAACACTGCCTGAGTACAACAAACTAATGGCTTTTGCAGAATAATAATGAGTTACTATAAACTTACTTAGGTGGTGACTCCACTTACAGGAACTCTTCCAGAAGAAA
>PVHX01022286.1:0-27974 GCA_004024805.1 Geosciurus inauris | reverse complement strand
GTTAAAAATCTGCCTTTGAAGACATGCTAATTTCAGAATACTCTTTATTCCTAAACTTTAGTAAAACATGTTTATGAGAGGCTTTTACTGCACTTGATTAAAAACAAAAAGCCTGTGTCTGATGTGTGTTCCATCACATCTGAGGCCATCTTTCCTGAGCAGCTGCATCATTTAAATAAACCTGTGCTGTTTCTGCAATGCACGTTTTTGACTGAAAAAGAAAGAAGCCCTTTGCTGATATTTTTGGACAAGGGAAAGCAGACCACCCTGGAAGTATTAAATGAAGATGCTGGCGATAGAACAAGGAATGTCATACAGGCATGATTATCCTTATTCTAGGGTTGAGGAAACCAAAGCCCAGAAAGGTGAAGCCACTTGCCACAAAGCATGTCTGTGACAGACCAAGACCTGGTCTCCCCCAAACTCTTGTTGAAATCCAATTGCCATATGAAGGTGTTAAGAGGGGAGACCTTTCAGAGGTGAGAGATGAATGGGTTAAAGCTGTTTTCAAGACAGCAGGTTATTATTTCAGGAGTAGTTCCCTGATAAAAGGATGAAGTTAGGGCCCTATCTTTTCTCTCTCTTGCATGCTCAGTTGCTTGTCCACTTTCTACTGTGACATCATGCAGTACAAATGCCCTATTTTATGTCAGCACCATGTTCTTAGATTTCCAAGCCTCCAGAACCATGGGCCATTTGTATTTACATTTTCATTCATTATAAATTATTTAGTCTGTGATTTCTGTTATAGCAGCATCAAGTAGACAGAGACACCCTCTGAAGGCTCCCTCTTGCCCTCTGATGCCATGCTTATCTGGATGCTATGGATAAATGTGCAAGAGATGGCATGTAGGTCAGGGCACTGGGCTGCCTTCTCCTTCCCCAAGCTCTTGCTCCCCAGGGAGCCGAATGGATGACTCTTTGGCTGCATGGATAAAAGGTCAGAAGTATGAGCTAATTGTGGGCCTAAGAGTACCAGCTCTGAGTGACCTGATTTCACCCTGTGGGGATTCCCAGGCACCCCTTCCCCAGGCCTGTCCCAGGCATTGGTCCAGGCACCAGGCATTATTGGATTTAGCATTAAGTAAAATTGACATATTAAGCCTTTGGAACAAAGATGAATCAGGCTTAACAGTGAACCCTGGAATAGGGGAGGGAGCCCAGGCCAGAATGGCAGTAGGTCATGACGATGCCCATCACTATCCCTGGTTCCTCAGCAGGTGGAGGCCATGTAAGTCCTGTTAGCCAGTCCCACCTCTGCTCTGGGAGGGATACACCAGGATGAAGCAATAAAGGTCACCCTGATTGCCACTTGTTTCCCAGTAGAGCTCAGTCCAGGAGGTGGTGATGGCTGCTCCAGCCTGAATGATCTGCAGCCCAGCTCAGTCATCAAAAGAGGGTGAGGAAAAGTCTTGCCCCCTGAAGGGCCATAGAGCACAGGAATTGGGGGTGAGGATTTGAGGCTCTTACTTGGGTTTGAGACACAGTTCCACCACTTAATGGTCTTAAGTATGCCACTTACTGAATTGTGCCTCAGTTTCTCATTTGTGACAATTTATAGAAGGGCTTAGCCAGACACAGTATTTAGTAAGGAGCCATTAAATGTCCACTTTGTTGCTATTTTAAAATTCAAAATGATCATGACTGTGGTTGTCAGGCAAGGACATAGAGCAGGATGAGACAGAGCCATTTCCAGACAGCGGGGCATCCACCTCCCACCTCCCTCCACCAGTGCCCAGCCCTCCCTCCAGCAGCACCCCAACTCCTAGTCACCCACAGGTGTGGGCACAGGTGTCTCCTTCTCCAGAAGGCCTCCCTGGTGGTTGCTGCCATACCTGAGGTCCACAGCCTCTGTGAGTTACAAGGGCTCTCTTCCTTCCCTGAAAGCTGGTCAGAGAGAGGAGCATCCTGCCCCAGTGGTCACAGGAACTAGAGCTCCATCACAAGCTCCCTGTGCACGAGGCCAGCCTGGGCCAAGTCCGGGGTGCATTTCTTCCCTGGAGCCCCTCTTGCTGGGAAGATCATCTTGCTCCATTTCACAAGTAATGAGGCAGATCTGGCTCCTCATCCTTACTGTGCTGGAAAGAAGTCTGTGTCCTCAGGCAGGTTACTTGACCTTTCTGAGCCTGTCTACCCCACACTTGTGCCCATAACCACACAGTCTCAAAGCTCTAGCTTCTGCTTTACCTCCATGCTTACTACAAGTTGGGAGAATGTGCTATGGATTCGTCTTGGGTCATATCAGTGCATTTTGAGCAAGAGAAGCAAGAACACTCCCCATCCTCACCCTCACCTCCCCAGGGCAAGTGGTTCCCAAGCTTTCAAACACTCTTCCCGCTTCTGCCTTGAAGAGTGGGGTTTAGGGGTGCTGCCATCTGGTGGCCACAGGTCATCAGGACACAGGGGTGGGAGCCATGTTGGCTTAGCAGGGCTGGAAAAAGCAGGCCCACCCACTGCTGGCCAGTCAGCTGGAGCACACCTTTTTTTTTTTGGCCCCAGGGATTGAACTCAGGGGCACTCGACCACTGAGCCACATCCCCAGCCCTATTTTGTGTTTTATGTGGAGACAGAATCTCACTGAGTCGCTTAGCACCTTGCCATTGCTGAGGCTGGCTTTGAACTTGCGATTCTCCTGTCTCAGCCTCCCAAAGTGCTGGGATTACAGACGTGCCCCACCGCGCCCAGCTGCTGGAGATCACCTTGAGAGAAGCCCAAGAAGCTGACTCCAGAGACCATACCTATGAAGCACAACAGCTTCATGGTTAGGCCCAGGAGTCCCACCAACTAGATTCAGATCCTGTTCTGACACTTCCCAGGTCTGTTACCTTGAACAAATCAATTGACTGCTCTGAGCCTCAGTTCCCTTGCCTGTAAGGTGGGCAGCCTTCTCCAATGTCAGGCACACATGTCCCAGAAAAAACTGAGGGCTTCCTAAAGCACCTCTTTTACTTCATTTTAATTTAAAATGGAATTTTTTATAAAACTCATGCACATTAGAGATTTAGCTCCAAAATTATGCTTAAGCAAAAACCAGTGCTTTTTGAGAATTTAGGGTTAATGTAGGCTGCATTAGTCTCTTCCAACAGCCTCTCTCCCTGGGTGCATCTTCACTGCCCAAAGATTCCACTAAGAGCAGTTCTCATTTATCGGCTCTCCCTCAAGCAGGAGCATGGTGGCACATGCTTGTAATCCCAGCGGCTCTAGAGGCTGAGGCAGGAGGATCACAAGTTCAAAACCAGCCTCAGCAACGTAGCGAGTCCCTAAGCAACTCAGCAAGACTCTGTCTTTAAATTAAATACAAAAGAAAAAAAGGGGGAGGGGGAGTTGGAGATGTGGTTCAGTGGTTAAGCCTCCCTGAGTTCAATCCCCAGTACCAAAAAAGAAAAAGAAAAAGAAAAAAAAAAAAAAAAGCTAAGGGTCAGAGAAGCTGTGTAACTTGCTTGAGGTCACACAGCAATCAAGCTTTAGAGTATGCCTGGCCCTAGTGTTGTAGAAAGCTCTAGGGGTGGAAGTTCCAGGGCAATATCTGAGGAAGATGTTCCATCTCTGAGTTCTCCAAGAAGCACATAATGGGGGGCATTTACGGTTGCAAGAGTCCTAACACCAGATGCCCAACAGCTAGAAGCAGTTGTAGCCAAGGAGCCAAGCAGAGCAAATCCTGCACCAGCAGGGCAAGGAGGCTGCGCCTCCACTCCTCCCAGCTCTCACCCAGCTCCCTTGCAGTAGCACACATCTGCACGTGGAGAGCCAGCAACCAGCATTGGTTCTGCACACCTCTTCCCCATGAGCCTGGGGGATCCTCCCAGCTTCCAGAAGATAGAGCCTAGGCAGGACTTTCTCTTGCTAGATGAATTTCCTGGTTGTTTCAGTTCTCTTTGTTGCCAGGAAATGCTCTGACGCAAGCTACTGATGCCACAGGGACTGTAAACGCATCTGTTCTTCCCACACACGCTCACGCTAGAGCTGTGAGAGTAGACATAGCCCTCGCTTCACTGAGGTCAGGCTACAACAGCGGGGAATGGGGAGGAGGAATCCCAACCCCAGGAGAGAAAAACTAAGACCCAGAGAGGGAGTAGGACTTGTCCAAGGTTGCACAACTAAGAATGGCAGCACCCCCTGCCAAGCTTCTGCCCACTGCCCTGTTCGGGTGATGGGCAGGAATAACTGAGTACACTCAGACGTTGTCCAGAAGGCCAGTTTATATGGGGAGAATTGAGGAGGACGCCATCTCTGATTTAGGGACACTCAGTGGGTCAGGTGGTCTTTGGAAGACCCATTGTGGACAGGCTCTGAAACGTAGCCAGCTACGTTTGCCTCAGAAGACTCAGCCCCATGTATATTTGCAACCTTTGACATATCTCAGAGTGGTTATATGGGCTTCCAGTGATCACACATCCATCAGGGAAGTGCAGTCATCTGCACTCAGTGAGGGGACAGTGCTGGTAAGGGGCCTGGGGCTGCGTCTAGCTGCCCAGCTTGCACATGCCTTCTTCGCCAAACAATCAGCGTACTTGGAATATTGGCCTCAGAAGCACTCCTTTAGGTGCAACCTTTAGGTTACTACATTTCTGCCTAGTTTCCTGAGAAAGTTCCCGAGAACTCTCAGGAGAGCACTTTCTCATTGACCTTGGTTCTCTTTCTTCAATATGAGGAGGACCCAGGGTATCAGAGATGAGCTGAGGTTGCAGAAAAGGCAGCTGGAGATGAAAAGACCATGGTGGGGAACTTCATTAAGTTCCAGACACCTGTCAAAGGTCCCACTACCAACCATCCAGTGGCTCTGGGGGCCAGCCCAGCTCTTCTTCCCCATCTCTCCCCTAATCTCACCTCTCCTGCCTGACTCACTGCTGAGAGAGCAGAAAACACTTGTCTCCAGACCCATAAGACTGGCCTCAAAGCAAGGCCCAGAGGGAGTTTGTGGCCCAGATTTCAGAAGCTATCTGGACCATGGAGGTAGCTATAGCAGGGCCTGGAAGTTTGGGAGTCAGTATGCCTGCAGCTATGTGTTGCACATTTACTATGCAACATTATTAGGTCACTTCCCCTCTCTGAGCTTCTGGGTCAGTTGTTTGAGCCCCTGGCCCTCAGGCTCTTGGAGTAGGCAGAAATGGTCATGGAGTAGCCATCTTGGATCCCAGAACAGTAGCCTCAGGGAGAAGACCCAGAGACATTTAGAGGAAACATAGCCTCAAAAACCACTGCACTGAAAGGTCCCAAGTACATGTACCTGCAAGAAGGTGCAGGGAGAGCTTCTGGAATGAGTCAGCATCTGCTCAGGGAGAGCCAGCATGCACCCTTCTCCTCTCTTCACTTCTACCCAACTCAGCTGCACTCCTGATCTGGGGCTCTCCTCATTCTCCCTCCTTGGGGATTCTCCCTACTCTGCTGGCCTTCCCAAGCCTCCACAACCTTCATTGTAACTGTTAGTTTATCGTTCCATTTTCCTTCTATTAGGTTGTCACTGAGACATTAATATTCTTTTATTTATTTTTTGAGAGATTATTCTACGCATCCTTGACTTATTAGTATCTACCTTAAATTAGTAGTTTTTTTGTATCCTGGACAATTCAAGGATCTTGGAACATTATAATTACAGTTAACCCTCCCACCTTCAATGCCACTGTTGTCATGGACTTTTATTATAAATATATTTAAACATATTTTAAAATATCATCATCATTGTTTCATGTAGTAAATATTAACTTTGGTTTATCAGCACACACCCCTTTCAATTGTTATTCATGTCTGTGCTTCTATTTGGCATCATCTTCCTCTGCTTGAAGAGTACTGTGATTTATTTTAGTGTAGGTGTGCTGTTGAAAGATTCTGTTTTTGTTGTCTTTATTATTGAAGAATATCTGGGTATAGAATTCTAGGTTAGCAGTTATTTTCTTTTAGAATTTTAAAGATGCTATTGTCTAAAATTTCAGAATTTCATTGAAAAGCTAACCATAACATTTAGTGTTGCTGATTTGAAGGTTTTGTGCCCTTTCTCGGCCTGCTTTAAAGACCTCCTCATTGACTCTGGTAGCAGTTTTACCTTGATAAGCTTAATCATGGTTTTCTGTTGTGTTTATATTTTTTGGAGTGCATCCTGCTACTTGAATCTGTAGCTTGCTGTCTTTGATCAATTTAAGAAAATTCTCAGACTAATTCTCTTCAAATATTTCTTCTGCCCCATTTTCTTACTCATCTCTGGGATCACAATTACATATATATTTGATTTTTTCCTTCAGTGTGCCATATTTGTCTTTCATATTTCACTGAATTTGCCATCTTCTTTTCTTCCCACAATTCAATCTAGATACAATCAACTGACCTACCTTCCAATCTATCAATCATTTATTCTGTTAATTTATAACAAATCATTTATTAACCTATCTATTGAGTCCTTCATTTTAGTCATTATATTTCTAGTTCTAGTCTTAAATCTGATGTCTTTTTTAAAAATAAATTTCTATTCTGTGGTGAAATTATCCATCTTGCATTTATTTCCTTGTACGTAATAATAAAGGTTTTTTTTGTTTGTTTTTTTGTTTTGTTGTTTGGGGTTTTTTTGTACCAGGGATTGAACCTATGGGTGCTTAACCACTGAGCCACATCCAGCCCTTTTTTATATTTTATTAGAGACAGGGTCTCACTGAGTTGCTCAGGGCCTCACTAAATTGCTGAAGCTGGCTCTGAACTTGTGATCCTCCTGCCTCATCCTCTTGAGTCACTAGGATTACAGACATGTGCTACTGCACCTAGTATAAAGTTATTTTTTAAAGTATTTGATAATTGCAATATCTGGATCTCTCTTGGACTGTTTCTTGTTTGAAAGTTGAAGTATGGCTTCTATAAAGCAAAATGTCTCCAGCAAACTAGGAAAATAAGGAACTTGAAAAAGAACATTGCAAAAAAGCCTTCAGCTGACATCATACTTAATGATGAGACATCAAATTTTGACACTAAGATCAAGAATAAGACAAGTATGTGCCCTTTTACCACTCTTTTTCAACATCATACTAAAAGTCATAGCTCAAGAAATAAGAAAAAAATAAATACGTAGTGGAAAGGAAGAATAAAACTATCTTTATTTGCATATGACAATTACCTATGTATAAAATATGAAAGAACCAAAAAATACCCAACTCGTGGAACTAATGATTATAGAAAGATTGCAGGATACAAGATTAATATAAAGAAACCTGTTACTTTCCTACATACAACCAATGAGTAGTGGAATCTGAGCTAAAAAGTACAATACCATTTATGTCAGCATCTATGTCAAGGAAATATTTAGGTATAAATCTAATAAAACATGTAACAGATATATAAGGAAAACTACAAAACTATGATAAAAGAAATTAAAAAGAACTAAATAAATAAATATCTCATGTTTATTCAATATTATCAAGATGTCAGTTCTTTCCACCTTTAGCTATAGATTAAATGCTCAAATAAAAATCCCATCAAGTAATTTTGTGGCCATTCACCAACTTATTCTAAAAGTTTACAGAGAGGCAAAAGACTCAAAATAGCTAACATATTATTGAAGGAGGAAAAACAAGTTGAAGGATCAACACCACCCAGCTTCAAGATTTACTAAAAAGCTACAATAATCAAAACAGTGTGATATTTTTGAAAGAATGGACAAATAGATGAATGGTACAAAACTGAAAGCTCAGAAATACATTACATAATATAGTCAATGATTTTTGACAAAGGAGTGATGGGAATACAATGAAGAAAAAAAAGTTGTCTTTTAAACAAAAGGTGCTGAGACAACTAAACATCTACATGCCAAAAAAAAAAAAAAAAAAGAACCTAAGTCCAAGAACTTACACCCTTCATAAATATTAATTCAAAACTGATGATAGACCTAAGTGTAAATATAAAACCATAAAACTCCTAGAATATATTATTGAAGAAAATCTAGATGATCTTGGGTTTAGTAATGATTTTTAGATATAACACCAAAGGTATAGCCCACAAAAAAAACAGTCAATAAGCTGGACTTCATTAAAGTTCAAAACTTCTGCTTTGCAAAAATAGACACTGTCACTAGAACAAGAAAACAAAGCCACAAACTAGGAGAAAATATTTGCACAAAAAATTTGATAAAGGACTGTTATGCAAAAGAAAAGAAAAAAGAAAAAAGAAAAAGCTCTTAAAATTCAACTATAAGAAAAAAAACAACTGGATTAAAAAATGGAAAAAGATCTGGACACTTCACCAAAGAATATATAAATGGCAAATAATGAGCATATTAAATGATGCTCAAAATCTTATGTCATTGGAGCCGGGCGCGGTGGCTCAAGCCTGTAATCCCAGCACTTAGGGAGGCTGAGACAGGAGAATCGCGAGTTCAAAGCCAGCCTCAGCAACGGCGAGGCGCTAAGCAGCTCAGTGAGACCCTGTCTCTACATAAAACACAAAATAGGGCTGGGGATGTGGCTCAGGGGTCAAGTGCCACTGAGTTCAATCTCCAGTACCAAAAAAAAAAAAAAAAAAAATCTTATGTCATTGGGAAACTTCCACTTAAAACAACGAGATACCACTACATACCTATTAGCATGCTGAAAATCCAAACAGAGATAATGCCAAATGCTGGCAAGAATACAGAGCACCAGGGACTCTCATTCATTGCTGGTCGAAATGCAAAATGGTACAACCACTTTGGAAGACAGCTTGAAAAATTCTTATAAAACTAAGCATACTCTTAACATATCCCATAATCCTGCTTTTTGATATATACCTAAGAGAGTTGAAAACTTATGTCCATACAAATACTTGCACACAGGTATCTAATGCAACTTTATTCATACCTTTAATTGGTAGATGAATGGGTAAATGTACTGTGGTACATTCAGACAGTGGAACATTATACAGTGTTCAAAATAAGTTATTAATCCATGAAAAGGCATGGAGGAACTTCCAATGCATATTACTAAGTGAAAGAAGCCAATCGGAAAAATTTACATATTGTATAATCCCAGCTACATGAGATTCTAGAAAAAGATAAAACTACAAAGACAACAAAAAGATCATTGGTTGCCAGAGATGGGAGGAAAAGGATGAATAGGTGGGGCATAGAGAATTTTTAGAGCAGTGAAACTATTCTGTATAATACCCATTGAGCCAAATGTAAAACCACAAGCTCCCAACTTGTTTTTGTCTCTGTACACACTATGTCACTGCTGCACTTTGATCATTTCTGAAAATTCTCTCATGCTGCTTTCCAGTTATGGTTGAATGAAGTCCATCTCAGATTCATTTACTGAGAACACCTCAGTTTCCCAGAATGTGACCTTATTTGGGGATGGTGTTTCTGCAGAGGTAGTCAAGTTACAATAAGGTCATTAAGGTGGGCCCTCATCCAATGCAGAGAGAACACCATGTGAGCATGAAGGCAAAGGTCAAGATCAAGCACCTACAAGCCATGGAATGCCAAAGATGATCAGCAAACCACTAGAAGCTAGGTGAAAGGTGAACAGATTCTCTTCCATACAGCCTGCTGGAGGAACCAGCTCTGTCAAAACCATGGTCTTGAACTTCTAGTCTTCAGAAATGTGAGGTGACATTTTTGTTGTTTAAGTCACCCAGTGTGTGGTCCTTTGTTAGGGCAGCTCCAGAAAACTGATAGACCAGTCAATACATCTTTCAGAGATAATATAATACTCTGATTTCTGTCACCTATGGGCTAGTTTTGCCTGTTCTTATACTTTATATTTATAAAATCATATATGCCTTTTTTCCCTGTTTCTTTTGTTCCATATGTTTTGAGATTTATTTTTGTTGTATCTCTAGCTCATCCTCTTCTGCATTGCTCTGTAATGCTTTATTTTGTGCATTTCATACAATTTGTTGGCTGGTTTTTCTATTTGTGAACATTTGGGTTGTTGCCAGTTTGTCATTAATGAAAAAATGACCACTTCTCTGATCATTTTGTGAATGTATTACTGAGGCTATTTCTGTTGTCTGTTTTTTTCTTGTATGTGGTTTCTCTCTCTCTCTCTCTCTCTCTCAGAATGCCTGGTAATTTTTAAATGAATCATGGAACATCATTAATGAAAAATTGTGGCAGCTCTGTATGATATTGACTTTGTCTAGCAGGGATTTAATTTCCTTCCAACAGGCAGTTAGAAGAGAGAGATCATTAGGAGTTGGGCCTTAGTCTTCTTTACGTTGGATCTTCTTTGGCTTTCCCTTAGTTCCAGGTGAATCCTATGGGTCTCAATTGAAAGCCTGGGTGTTCAACAGGGCCCTTCTTCCTTGGTTGGCTATGAACTCTAATTTTGGTCCACCCAGTGCCATGAGACTTTCTAAGCCTCTGCTTGACTTTTCATTCTTTTAGCACTTGCTTTTACTTGGGGTCTCAGCTTCTCATCCCACCTGCTGCCACTTTCTGTTCAGTTTTTAGGCCCACATCACTTTTAAACTGGCAAATGCCTCACAAGGAAGAGGCTTAAATGAACAGGTTTCTGCTCTCATGAGTTCTAGCTGCCTGTTGCTCTCCAATGCATTCAGATTTGTAAAAACCCAGCATTTATAGTTGTTCTTGGTGGGAAAGTGTCTATAACCATCTCTTTTGGCTGGAGCTTCATCATTAAACTTGGCTCCCATTCATTGAGTCTGCTCTGTGCCAGGTACCATACCTAAGGCACTTTGATACTTTTCCCTTTTCTTTTCTGAATACTTCCAACAGTTCTCTGAAACAGGTATTCTGACCATTCCCATTCTATAGGTAGAAAACACAAGGCTCTGAGAGCTGAAAAGATTTAATCATAATTCTATGCCTTAATGAAGACATGGAAGGTGAATCAAACATGATTGATGTCAAAGCCCAGACCCTTAACTGCTAAGCACCCAGCCTCTTGAGTCTGGCCTTGAGGTCAGAACTTGGCTCCAGGGCCTTTCTGCTCCAGAAAGCCCTCCCATTGCCATCCTTCTGTAGCAAAAACTGTGCCTGAGTCTCCCTGAGCCCGCAGTGGAGGTGCTGGCATCCCAAGCATGACCCTGACTGGGCAAGCCTCTCTGGCACCTCTGGCAGAGCCCTGGGCTTGCAGGAACACAAGGAGAACCCAGGCAGGAGCCTGTACTTAATGCTTTGGGCACTCCAAATGCAGATACAATTCCCATTTCTGGGGGATGTGGTTGCCTAGGAAGCCTGAGTGGTGGTATCGCATCGGCTGGGGCAGGTAAGGATGCGTGATTGTGGTTAGAGTTCTCTGTTTTTCTGTTAGTTACTAAGCAACAAACCAGAGTGAAGGAAGGACCTAAGTGCTTAGAGTAGAGGAAGCAGGCAGAGGGATCTGTCAGAAGCCACATGGGTTGCTCATGATGAGTGAGTAAGCAGTGAGCTGGGGGCAGTGAGGGGGACCAGGCACCTGCTGGCTGATTGGGGTGGCCCGTCTTGCACCCTTTAGCTATAAACACTCTGAAAGGCCCCGAGATAGCCAGGGGTCTGATGAGAGAAAGAAAGGATAGTGCTGCTGACTCATTCGAGGGCTTTGTGCTTAGCACAGACCTTCCTGGGGCCTTGACTTCCCTGTGCATCAGATGGGCACGTGTCTTCAGTCACCTTGGCAGGATGGTGAGTAAGGAGGGTGACATGAACACACTGGTGGACTGCGATGAGCCATGCCACGTGAGGGGTCAGCACTACCACGACATTCATTCAGAACCCACAGTTGGGGGTGGGCATCCACCTTGACCTTTTCTAGACTGCTTGTAGCTCAACAGAGCCAGGAGGAGTGGCCACAAGAGACATAAGAGGCATCTTTCTCCAGGCTCTTCAGGAGAGGTCATCTTCTGAGAGTGGCCTTTCTCTTCTGCTGCACCTTGCCTTTTTTGGGGGGTTGGGGGTGCTGGGTATTGAACCCATGGCCTTGTGCATGTGAGGCAAGCACTCTACTAATTGAGCTATATCCCCAGTCCCTGCACCTCACCTTTTCCTGAGACCCTCTGGGAACTGCCACAATGCCTATAGCTTCCTTAGCCAACCTCCATCCAGCCAGAATGAGCTCCTCATAGTGTGGGAGCTCCTTGCCAGTGGCCATCTGTCCACCCACAAAGGTCTCCTTTCCAACACATCTGGGCTGCTTTCACCCCATTCAACAGCCAGCGGGGGAAGAAACTTGTGGACACTGGGGTTGGGGTGATAGGGACGCTGCAACCCAGGAGGGCACCCCACCTCTCAGAAGGACCCTCCTAGAAGGCCCCTCCTAGTTGGGATTTCCCAACACCAGGCAGTGGGTTACACTTCTGCAATGGAAAATTACACTCTCGTTTTCTTTCCTAAGGAGAAAAAGGAAGAAAGCAACAAAACCCAAGTGTGTTCTGACACATCATGCTACTGAACCGCAGCCATAAGAAGCATCCCTGGCCTTGCCCCATCCCAGACCCACTCCCTCCAGAGAGCTCACAGATGCAGGGCTAATGCAGATGAGCTGTTGGCCATAAGGTAAGTGGAGGTCAGAGGGACTGGAACCCTCAGGGGGGCTGGGAGAAGGGATCCTCTTCAGACACACACTCCAGAGTGTCTTCCCAGACAGGAGAGCTGCGTTTCTGCTTCTGTAGACCAGCTGGGATCCAGGAGACACGAGAATGCCTCTTTAGGGCTCCACTCTGGTGGGTCATTTCTGTTAGCTCTGGATCACTCAACAGAGCAGAACAGAGCAGCAGTAAATCCTTTCTGAGAGATTTTTCCAGGATCTCGACCCCTAGGGATTGGTTTCTAGAAGTGAAGTCTGAGTTTCTGGTCAAATCTGAAGGCATGGATGCCCATCCCAGCTATCCTGGAGAAATGTGGGCAGAGGTACTAGTACCTAGAAAAGGCATATCCCAAGAGGCCCAGGCCTCACTGTCAGACTGGAAGGTCAACATTAACTTATTACATCCAAAAGGCAGAAGGTGCAGAGGGTTGGACACAAGGAGAGACAAGGATTCTGTGCCACCAGGTAGTCTCCTTGTCCTACAGCCCTTAAGGACTAGTCTACTATTTGTGGTTTCTTGGGACCTGATTTCACTATGTGTGGGTTTCTCATTTAGTCCAGATGTGCCTTAGACACTTTCTGTGGCCAGGTGCTCCCTGTACTGGGTAATGGGACACATTCTACCTGCCCTTGTGAGACCTTAGGGAGATAGGAGAGGAGTTTGAGGAAGACAGGACAAGGGCTTGCAGGACTCAAGTATGCAATGCAAAACGTGGCTGGAGGTGGGGGTTGGCCTGGTGCCCCAGAGGGATGCTCCCTCCTGTGGTTGCCAGGTGATACAAAGGGATCACCTTCAGGGTGGGGGGACCTCGTAGAAGAGGAAGCATTTGAACCTGGTCTTCAATAATGAGGAGCATTTGGGATGGACTATGGGTATGTGGAGCGACAGAGAGTTTGTGTTCCTCAAATCCATGCAGGAACAAAGCTGATCATTGGAAGTGGCCTTATGGTATGTGCCAGTGAGATTCTACAGGAAATGTCCCTGGAGATGGAGTGTGGGACATATGATGTGTGCACTTCTTGCTGTGGTGGACATTGCAGTTGCCTCCACTGAGCACCCTTGAGTTCTTTAGGGAGTGATTTCTTAGCACTCTTCATTTTTTGCATCAGCATCTCCTTTCTGCTCAGAGGTGAGGATGGGATGCTCACTTCCCTCACAAGGGAAAAGTGTCGAGCATAGTGCCTGGCCCACAGGAAACACTTAGAAGGTGCTTGCTGTTCTTATTCTCCCTTTCTGATGCCCAGAACCACGTAAGTTGCCCTCTCCTGTGTCCCTCCACACCTCTAGAGCTAGGAACACTATCTCCTCCTCCATCTGGATGCTCCAAAGGGTAAGGAATTGGTTGCACCTGCTTCTCTGCAACAACTGCTTCAGTGCCAGGCTTAAAGGAGAGCTTGGGGAGGGTTTGTTGTGTGAAGGTAGGATAGAAAGATGATGTGGACTGTCTGTCTACCCTTCCCTTCCTATTCAAGTAAGACCAACTTATCTCCAAATGCTAGTCCACCAAAACCCCACCCCGCAAGGCAGTATGCTCCATCCCCTGCATGGAAAGATGGACATACTTAGAATACAGAAAACCAAGACTCAGAGAGGATGGGTGGCGTGTCCTACTCCCTAAACACAGGAGAGATGAAGCTAGCACTGGACTCAGTTCCACAGCAATTCCATCCTTGGCTTCATCCTGGGTTGGGCAGAATGAAGGTATCCATGGACACGTGTTTCTGATTAGCTAAATGTGGCTGGGGTGGGGGTCCCTGAAGTGAACAGGCTGTGTGACCTCAGGGAGCCATCAAGGTGTGTCTGTTTTCCATCCTCCCAGGATCTCATCCATGGAAAGTTCCCTCACAGTCCTGCGGGTAAGCCTGTACCACCCCACGCCGGGCACTGCCGCCTTCGTCAATGTCCCACTGGAGTTGCAGCATGACACCAGCCCACTGCTGATTGGGCGGGGGCACGATGCCCACCTCCAGCTACAGTTGCCCCACCTTTCCCGCCGACACCTGTCCCTGGAGCCCTACCTGAAGAAGGGCAGCCCTCTGCTGGCCTTCTGCCTCAAGAACCTGAGTCGCAAGAGCTGTGTATGGGTCAATGGGTTGCTACTGAGGTTCCTGGAGCAGGTCCCCCTGAACATCATCAACAGGGTATCCTTCTCCAACATCCAGATGACTATCCACATAGAGGAAGGCACCTCCCTTGAGGCCTTTGTCTGCTGTTTCCATCTGAGTCCCTTACCCCTGATTTACAGACCCAGGGCTGAGGAGACAGACGAGTGGGAAAGCATTCCCCAGGGGGAGCCCCTCCTGGGTTCAGGAGAGCGAACTCCAGTTCACCTGGGGTTCTCCACGGCCCCTCCCAGTCTTGGAACAGCACTCTCCAGTCAAGCACTGGAGGAGGAACAGAAATAGAGCTCTAGAGGGAGCTGCCAGACACTGCTCTCTGCTAGCCCTGCTGCTGAGAGCAAGCCTTGCTGAAATAGGGCTTGAAATATTTGAGCTACATCATGCGAAGTTGACATGGAAGGTTGACATTCGAGGCGTGCTGGCTGCCTCACTTATAATGAACCAATTCTGCAAACGCTGAGCAGCCAGGGGGTGGAGAAGTGCCCTCCGTGGCTAGGAATAATGGGAACTTCATATACTTTTAGAGGCCCTGAGGGGTTCTGGGGAGACTCTCTCAGCATTTCTCCACATTTCTCCCCTTTTCTGACTAGGAGTTACTTTATGTTGCTCATTTCATACACTGCATAAGAGGAGGAGTTTAAGGTTGCTACAAGAATGCACGGACACATGTAGCAATTACATTTGTGGTAGCTTGGGGTTACCTTCAGCTTTCAAATACCCACAGGCACTCAGGGCTTAGGGAAGCCTGGGTTTAATAAACTGCAAGTATTTCATTAAGCTGGCATACCCAATAGGATTCCCTGCTCCCCATATGGGCCACGTGAACGCCACATTGTCATGCAGAGGTGGGGGGTGGGAAACCTAGAAGAGGTGTAAGAGGAAATTGGAAAGGTAGAGGCTCACATTTCTGGAAGGAGGCAGGCAGAGCTCAGCACTTCCAGGATGGGAGCCAGGAGCTGGGCTTGCCTGGAAATCCATTGTCACCACTGTCATCATGGACTTCCTCATCCTCACGCTCTCCCATTCTTTGTTACTTCTGAATCAAAACTTTGGCCAAGCCAAGAGCAAAGGTCTTTAGAAAAAGGTGGTTTTCCCAGAGTAAATGGGCTCTTTCAGGACGAATTCTGCAAGTGGGGATGTTGTGTTAGAATTCAGTTCAGAAGTTATTTCACTCAGGGTGTGTCATATATCAACTGGGGGAGGTGGTTTTTTCAAAAAAAGGGATTGGTAAGGAGCCGGGCAGGCTAAGGGTGGGAGAGTGCCTCTGTGAACTGGGGGTGCAGCATGACAGCAGCCACTTGCCATGCTGTCCCAGGAGGGGAGAGTGTGGAATAGAATCAGTGTCCATCCATGTAACAGAGGTTGGGACCTACAAACTCAGATGGTCACCATAGTCCAGGGCATCCAAGACGCTGTACCCACTGGCTGACATGTGTTCCTTGGGCCTATAACCACCTCTAATTTTTGCCATTTCCCACTAAAGAAAGACCCCTTTGCACCCATGGCTGGCTACAAGAGGTTCAACTCTGCTCCCAGGCCCTTAGCCTCTTCCCCCTGGAGAAGTTAGCACTGGACAAGACCCAGCCATTTCTTTGATTGGGAAGCTTCCCCTCCAATTAGAAATTAGAGTCAAGTACACTCAGATCACAGCCACAAGGCAGAGGAGAGCATGGTCTGCAGGGAGGGGACTGATCAATGCCATGAACAGCCCCTCGGAACTCCCAAAGCAGTCCTTCCCTCATTCATTCAACAAACTTTCATTAGTCACCCCCTTGTGCCAGACATGTACAAAGCCCCAGGAACCAGCAGTGAACAAAGCTGACAAAGTCTCCACTTCCATAGGCTCAGGAAGACTATAGGTTACTTACATAGGTTCAGGAGCCAGTGACTTTGTGATTGGTGCTCTAGTCATTGTATTTTCTCTCTTCCAGCTGTGTGGCTTCGGCTACTATGTACTCAGCACTCTGCTGGTTGCGGTATATGTAGCTTTATCCAACCTCACAGCATTCCAGATACATGGCAAATCATATTAACCACATTTTACAGGTGAGGAAACTGAGGCTTACAAATGTTAATTATTTTGCCCTACACTGTTTTCACCTATATTTTTCCCTCTTGAAAATTACATGTAAAGTGCTCAGTGCCATGCCTGTCACACAGTAGGCATTCATAAGAGTCAGCCATTGTCATGGGACCTGAGAGAAAGAACCAAATAGGTATAAAGTCAAAGGCTCACTGCAAACCTGCAGCTCAGGAAGATTTGAACACCGGCAGGCTGGCTCCAGAACCCAAGGGCTTGTCGCCTTTTGTGATTCCCTGATGGAGGGTTTGGTTTTAGCCCTGGACCTGTGAGCAGTCAGGAGGGAATTCTGACCTGTTTTTTTTACCAAAAGGCCCAATAGTCAGGGTTTGCAGAACAAGAGACTGCTGGGGCTGGCAAGAAGTAGCCATATCAGTTATCAAGAACACAAACAGTAAGTGTTGACAAGGATGTGGGGGAAAAGGCACACTCATACATTGCTGGTGGGACTGCAAATTGGTACAACCAATCTGGAAAGCAGTATGGAGATTCCTTAGAAAACCTGGAATGGAACCACCATTTGACCCAGCCATCCCACTCCTCGGTCTATACCCAAAGGACTTAAAAAATAGCATACTACAGTGACGAAGCCACTTCAATGTTTATAGCAGCTCAATTCACAATTGCTAAACTGTGGAACCCACCTAGATGCTCTCCAATAGATGAATGGATGAAGAAACTGTGGTACATAAACACAATGGAATATTACTTAGCGTTAAAAGAGAATAAAATTATGGCATTTGCAGATAAATGGATGGAGTTGGTGAATATCATGCTAAGCAATGTAAGCCAATCTCCCAAAACCAAAAGCTGAATATTCTCTTTGATAAGTGGATGCTGATCCATATTGTGGGGGGGAGGGACATGGGAAGAATGGAAGAACTTTGGTTAAAGGGGAAGGAAACATGGAGACCGGTAAATGGTGGAATGAGATAGACATCATTGCCCCAGGTACATGTATGACTGCATATATGGTGTGATTCTATATCATGTACAACCAGAGAAATGAAAAGTTGTGCTCCATTTGTGTACAATGAATCAAAATGCATTCTTCTTTCATGTACACTTAAGTAGAAAAAATAATATATGTGTATGTATGTATATATATATTATATATTATATATATATATGTATATATATATATATATATAAAGTGGCCATGTGTAGTTTGGTCTGATGAAGTCCATTGTTTGGAACTGTTGATTCTAAAGGCAGCCATGATCCCTCACAGACTGAAATGCTGCCCAAAGGATGCATTACAGAGCACCTCCCACCTATGGAAACTGAGAGGCCATGACTGGAGATTACACCTGAGCATCAAAGACTGAAGAGAGCAAGCTGATGGGAACACTGTGAGTCCCCATGTGCAGCTAGCTCCTTGACTCCTTGGAGAACTTTTGAGACAAGCTGCTGCCACTGAGAAACCCTCTCCAGGACCTGGGTGAGGGTTCTCTCCCCTCCAAAAGGGAACAAACCCACCCTGCTGAGGTTCTCCAAGACACAGCAGTCCACTTCCTCCATGGTAGACTCTGTGACTTAAGTCTTTGAAATGAAGAGTCTATGAGGCCCTTGGGGACCCAGGATGCACTGAACAGCAGGCTAAAGAATCACAGGCCAGACACAGGATGGGCGGGAGCCAGGAAACATCTGGTTTGTTGTTTCAGACTCTACCAACTCACTAAATTTCTCCAGGAAACTCAGACTTTGCTTTTTACTAAGTTTTCAAGACAGCAAAACTCTGCCCATCCCAGGCTCCACTTTTCTTGAATAGATCCATGACACCTACTTCACTCTCCTAGCAGCTGGAATTTCCAGGTTGGCTTCAGGGCCCTGGGCTACACATTTGACACCACTTCCCTTGCTGCACAGACAGCCTGAGCAGGGGTGAGTCCCTCCCAACCATCTCCTCTGTATTCTCTCAATTCCCACATACAGGGTGGCTCAGTAGCCTAGGAGCATGCAGCCCATCAGCCATGTGGACACCATGGTGGTTCTGAGCTGGAGCTCTGTAGTCAGATTGCTCCTGGGTTAGAATTTGTGCTGCCCACTTACTAGTTCTGTGATCTTTGACAAGTGACTCAAACCCCCAGTGATGGAGTTTATTCTAGAAAACAAGGACAATAGCAGCACCTCCCCTCCTAGTGTCATCACAGAGGTCAAATGAGGTTCCGCATGTAAAGCAAGTAGTGCACACAATAGGTGCTGAAGAGGGCCAGCTATCATTGGCCAGTTCAGTGAAACAAATTGAACACAAGTAGACACAGGGACTAGTTCACATGCGTGCACACACACATCTGCTAAAAGGAGCTACATCAATTACAGTCATATAGACCCCAGAGCATTACAATTCTCTCTGAGACAATGTTGGGAAATTTAGAAGTCCTCCTCCACGTGGTACTTTAAGGCACCTTAACCCTCACACTCCTCTGCTTTTCCAAAAATGTGAATCTTCCCCATCCATGCAAGTCAACATGTCAATGGAAACACACATGCGCCACACACAGCCACAGAGCAGGGCACCAAAGCCCAAGGCAGTACCGTAAGGAAACAATGGCAGGCACATCAGATAATCTAGTTTTGCCGTCGCCTAGACAAAGGAAGCCTGTGGCTGACCAGGGCCATCCCATGTGATGCATCAGCACACGAAGACCACATCTTCCACATTTGTCTCTCCAGTAAGAATTCAAGCTCCATGAGGACAAGGCCACAGGTTGTTGGAGCTGGGTAAAGGGCAGATGGAGAGACAGATGGGGCATTGATGGTCAAGACAGCAGTTCCTAGGGTGCTGAGGCCTAAGCCTGGTTTCTTAGGCAAGGTGCTGACAGGCTGAGGCCCACAGTGGAGGGAAACCAGTCATCCAGCAAGGGTGAGAAGGCTGCTGTTTCTGCCTCCTCTGGGCCTCAGTGGGGCAGACCAGGGCCTCCCACTGGGGCAGAACAAGGAGGTGCTTCCTTCTCATTCCTGAGCCTCTGTAACCACAACTCAAGAGGAACCTGAGGTTTGGGGATTCCATGTGGTGATTGCTGAGGAAGTTTGATGGATTCAACAAGGCGCTATGTCACGGAAAGAGAGAGACAGCTCTCAGCCCATACTGCCAATTCCCAACAGAGGCACACAGGGGACAGGCAGCCTCAGGAGGTTCTGGGAGGGGCCCTGAGCAGTAGAAGTCAGGAACAGGACTGACTGGATTGAGTCCAGCCTATCGCCTACCAAGTGTCCATAAGATGTGCTCTGAGCCCTCTCCCTGACCCTTGTGTAGTGGGGGCCGGTACCTGGAGACCCAAGCATACACCAGCAACACAGCCCTGCTGTACCCTCATTTCATCTGCACACACCAGAACTGTTAGATTCTCTGAGGTCCTAGGAGGCTAGAATGTAACCCTGCTGGAGGCATCTGCATCTTCAAAGAAAAGATCAGAGAGGGCAACGCTTAACCTGAAGGAGCATGTTTTGCAGAAGAAAGAGTGGCATTAAAGGTTTCCAAGCAGGACATTTGAGGACAAGGTCTGGTGGTGGCTGATGTCACTATGGTCCACGTGGCCCATTGTGCCCTCTCTCCAGCATGGCTTGCCTGTGTCAGCTCTACCTGTGTCCCACTCACTGCCATCCCAGAACCTCAGCCCATCTGAGACTTGAAGGGAAGAGTTAAAAGTCTAGCACCTCAACCTTTAGGAGGAGATGCCATATCTAATGAACTCGGTTTGTGTTGTGGGGCTGTGATTCCTCTTACCTTTAACATGAACTCACATGAGGATTAAAGTGAAATAAAACCTACCATTTGAGTTACATTCTCAGCTGATTGGAAACATGTATTACCTCCGCATGACCGGGCTGTGAGAAGGGAAGTTATTATCTTTCTTTAGAGTTTGTAAACTCTTTATGGCTCGAGCAGCTTTAATCCTGCTGGGGGAAAAAATGAAGCAGGAATAAATTGCTCCCATTTACCTTTGTTTTCCAATCACACGCTCCAGTGGGAACAAAACATCCTAAGTGGAGAGCCAGGTGATCCCCGACAGAAGAGTTTAATTATTTTCTTCTTCAGGCACATGAGTTGAAAGGAGTTTGAAGTGACATTTGGCAAGGGGGTTTGTGCCACAAAAATGTGCACTCTGGTGAGGATGCCAGCACCCCCCGGGGCTGTTACTAGGTCTTCTGCCTTTTCCTTCCAGAGGAAAATGGCCTCTATCCTTACAATGCTTACTTCTTAATGGGTACTTGCCACACAACATCCAGCTCTAGACATTTGGGAACAACCAGGAAAGAACCAGAGAAAGCACAGATTTGAATCAAAATCAAATCAATGTGGGTATGAAGGACAGACCTGTGGGGGCAGAGGCTCTGGAGAGGCAGGAGATTTTGTTTCTCCAATGTTATTTCTCTGATCTCCTGAGTTACTTCACAACACAGGTCTGGGCAAAGCCATCAGGGACAACCCCCACCCCCAACACCCCCAGCTCTAAACCCAGCTTTCTAACAGCTGGAAGGAGGCCTGGCTGAGATGTCTGTCTTGCTTTCCTTTAAAGACAGGGGTACTGTGGGAGATTTCACAATAAAGCAGAGGCAAGGGCCGTTGGAGGAAGAGCTCAGCCAGACAGGCAGACCTGGAGTTTCTGATTGCTATGAGGAGCCAGAACATCATGATGTCACTCTTCTCAAGAGCCTGCTGCAGGTGTGCTGGGAACATGGACCATGTTAAGTTACCTTGTTTAGGGGGTGTATTATTCAGGATCCAGTCAGGGGGAAAAACACACACACACTCTCTCTAAGTATTCAAAAAAATATATTTAGGAAATTGGGTACACACGTAGCAGAATTCCCGAGAAGCCAAATAGGAGTTGCAATTGAGGGATTATCATGAGTAGGAAGTTGCTGTCACTACTGGCTACAGCCCCTGAAGCTGGAGGGGCAACTAAGAAAGGTGGTGTACTCGGAACAAGAGTGGATGCTATCCAGCACAGGGCCAGAACTGCCCTGGACAGCCGCTCCCTCCCTCCATCCCCCCTCCACCCCCGCTGCCGCTGCCGCTGCCGTGGAAGTGGCGACCTCAGAGAGAGGCTTCCCACGGCCGACTAGAACCACAGAGGAGAGCTAGCTGCCCATTGTTGACTCAGGTGACTCCATCTGAGATGCTGGGAACGGAGAGAGAGTTTGGCCTCTCTACTTCTTTGGCCGCTCTTCTTTCTCCAATGCTTCCCATTGGCTGAAGCTAGCGAGAAGGCACTCCCACCAGGGCCTCCCATTGGCTGAAGCTAGCTAGAACAGCTGGCAAGCTGAGACAGGCAGCCAGAGGTGCGTGGCCGGACCCTGCTTTTTAGGATAGAGCAGAGAAGGGAAAGAGAAAGCAATGGATTCAAAGACTGTCAAATGCTAGCGTGAGCCAATTAATATGTCCATATCACTACCCCTCAGCTTTGCCTGGGGCCCTGGAGTGGCCACCAAGGAAGAGATAGAGAGGCTGCAGTTTTATTGGGGGTTCCTTAAGGTGGTGAGCAGACTCCACCTCCATCACCATCCTCAACTTAAATGACCTTCAGCCTCTGTAAGAAAGGAAAGCGAAAGGCAAAAGGGACAGGTTCGGCATGGGGAAACACCCAAGAGGGCCAGGTGTGGCTTGGATTGGCCTTTACACATCCTGCCATTATGCTGCCATGCTCAGTATGAGCTTCCCCTCGGCCAGGAGGCAGGGCATAGAGCAGAAACAGGTGTCTTCAAGATCTGACATTCAAATCCCCGCTGCCCTCCATGCACTGACTCTGGAAACTTCCTTCACAACCCAAGCCACCTTTTCCTCTTCTATAACATGCAATACTGTTAGTACCTACCTCATTTCTGTGAAGAATGAAAAACAAAACATCTAAAGGAACTTAGTCCATGGACCTTGTAAATGCTCAATGATATCAGCCATCAACACCAGACACCACCCATTCCCAAATCCTCCTTCCTCCATCCCCCAAAGCTCCAACTTCTCCCACAGAGAGGGGCTCTCTCCCTCCCAACTCTAAGCCAGTGTTGGAACATTCAAATGGGATTTTGCCCAAAGGTCCTTTCGTCAGCAGGAGCCCACACTCTGAGTACCCACTGTGTGCTCCTGCTGTGCTTGGAACCAACTTGCTGGAACCTCCCACCCAGGGGAAGTGTGCCCAAATCACTCAGCAGAGCCCTGTGTGTGGCAGAAATTGTTTTGAAATATGTCTGTACCTTGGCAGCCTCCTGGTCCTCAGCAGGTCCTCAGCAAGGGTCTATTGACTGATAACAAGAGAGTGAAATGAGGGGAAGAATTTGGGTGGGTTGAGAGCAAGTGTCCAGGGACAGGGCTTTGAGGAGAACCATTATAGGGTGGAACAATTACTGCCTGCAGGAAGAGGCTAGACTCTACCATTCCTTGTACTCCACAAATACTCTGAGTCAAATTGGCAGAAAAATTAGTTTTATTCAAATCCAGCTTTGAAGGAAGATAACTGCTTCTACTTGGTTTGATCAAACTGCATACAAGTTCATTTTCCCTTTTTCTTTCTTTTTCCTATTTCTCATGTGAGTAGGATCCAGTCCAGGATCCAGGCAGGGTCCCTGGGCTAAGTTGCTGGTAACAAACCTCAGTCAAACCACAATAAAGCTGCTAATGGAAAGGTTAAAGGCACTTTGAACAACCAAGTGCTCTGGGTGGGAAGAGGCAGAATAAGTGGTTCTACTTAGCAAATAGAATCATTCTGTCTATAGGACCTTGAGCCCAGAAGCCAGTGGGCAAATTCCAGCAAGCCCTGCAGGGCCCCACATCCCTGAGTCCTCTGCTATCAACCAGCAGGTTTCCTGTTTCCAGATGGGTCCTGTCTTCTTCGTGTGGCATGACCACCCAGCCTGTCACCACTCAGAAACATGCATACAAGGTCCAGAGCTCCCAAATTTGGGGATCTGCCCAGGAGTATTGGAGGCAGGCAGACTGGATGCTGGAGGCTGGAGGCTTCCAGAACCAGTGCTGGGCCTCATTACCAAGGAACACATGGTTCCCTGTGGACACTCACTGGAGGCTAAGGGGGGAAGCTAGCAATCAGAGGGCTTTCAGTTTTACGTTCCTCTTCCCCTGGGTCTGTAGGGTCTGTGGTTGCTGTGCAGATTTCAAGTTGAAACATCACAAAGCCTTATGTGGTCTGACTTCTCCTTCCCAATTCCATCCCCCAGCTGGCACGCTCATGCACACACACACACACACACACACACGCCTGCGTGCCTGCCTCTGGGCTCTGTCTAGGTAAAGTGTTGGCTAGAAAACCACAGGGTAATTATGAGCTGTGAGTTTTGCTCCACAGTTAGAGAGAGAGAGAATACTCTGCTTGAGATTCTCTACATGCTTTACAAACCAGAGCAAATGTTTTGGCTCAGCTCAGGAGAAAACAGAAGCAGAAGTGAGACCCCAGTAGAGGAATGGTGGGGGGGCTTTCTGAGGAGGCTAGAATATTCCTATAAAGGAACATCGTCACCTTCGTCACCAGTTCCTGCAAACGCTTGAAACATTCAAGGCCTGATGAGAAAGGCACTGTGGGTTGAAAGGAAGACATCTGACATGGCCAAGATTTGGAGAAGGTCCCCAAAGCTCTGCACACCTCATTTTTCCAGTCTCTACAATCAGAGAGATACTGGTAAATGTCTCTGGAACAGAAGCTCTGATGCCAATTTCTATGGTGTAATTTCTCCCACTGTGATAAATTTCAAGACAACTGCCTTGATGACATTGCTAAATAGTTGGGGAATGATGCACAGAAGCACACCATCCGGTGGTTTTCCCCCACCAGGTGCAATAGACACAAATAACCACCAGAGTGTAGATGCAGTTAGATGCTTAGGAAGCAGTGAGTTTTGATTATTTACTCTGTATTGAATATGACTTGTTAAACTGCAATTGAATTTTAATAATTTAACTTAGAAAATAATACTTCTTAATGAGTAATTATACTTTTTATTAAATAATTAAATTGCACTTAACCATTTAACTTCAGCTCTGATAAGACAGTTTCAGCACACCACGGTATAGAAAAAATTCCAGTCCCTTGACTCAAGTGCTGGCCAGAGCAAGAAAATAACCAATGTGAAAATGCCTAGAAACAAAGGTGGTACCTACACGGAAGCCTCAGAGAGGTCAGTGTGAGCATTTTGAGACACTCATATCCTATTTTGTTATTTAAAGTGACTTCATCGCTGGGATTGTGGCCCCGTGGTAGAGTGAGGCACTGGCTTCAACCCTCAGCACTGCATAAAAATAAATAAAATAAAGGTATTGTGTCCATCTACAATTAAAAATATTTTAAAAAGTGACCTCATATACATTTATCACATTAGATATTCAAAATAACCTTCAGAGGAGGTTAAACTCTTCCATGTGGTAGATGAGGAAACTAGAGAGGGGAACTGTGCCCAAACCCACTCAGCTGGTGAACAGTGCAGGCAGCATCTGACTTGCTCAGTCCTTGCTCTGTCCCCTGCCCCTCTATTCATGTGCTTGGTGAGTGGCATCCATGGCCAGCTCTGCCTGAGCTTGGCTTGTAGGGCCTCACTGTCTAGGTCCACTTAACAGATGTCACCAGATGTGGTTTACAATTGGAACAGTTATGACAGGCTCTGGATTCCACCCTGGCTTAAAATGTGACCCAACAGTGAATATTAGGCAAGAGGCCATACTCATGTCTCTCCTGGAACCTTTCTCAGAGCAGCAACAGGTTGTGTGGCACTTAGTGGCCACCTTCCTTCTCATGAGGGTGGAGGAAGACACAGCTCCCTGAGCCCCACCCCTTCTCTTCTTTTTACACAGAGTGTTTGTGTCTCTAATAAACAGATCAGTGGCAGAACAGAAAGGCTTTCTAGTAAATTCTCTGCATTATATAGCCAAACCCCAAGGCCTACTGAACTCCAAGAGCAGGGCAGCGCCTGGGTCAGGTGGCAGCCCTTTGGAGGGCCCAGACAAGTCACTGTCCTATCCTCAACCTGGAATTGCCAGCATTGGATCCCAGACAGGATCAGGACCCCTGCTTGAGGCTGGGATCACAGACCCTTAACTACAAGTGTTTAGAAACCAGTCTCTCTAAAACCCTCCAGTGCAGAGTGAGCCTTTCTCCAACCTCACACCTTCTCCCACTTGGCTTCTACCCTTGGACTTCTGGGTAGGAGATACCCCATGGCCCAGGCACATCCCCTCCATCCTTTGTCATTTTAAATTTTCTGGCATGTAGGTTCAGTATGCTTGGCTCTCTTTAACATCACGCTTTATGGCCTTTTGCAGTGTAATTTTGTTGCTGTCCTGCCATTCAATTTGAATTAAATATCAAACAGATGTGAGTCATTTTTTTCTCTTTTTAAAGAAAAAGTTTAATATTAGGGAGCATGCCCTCCTGTAAGATCAGGAAAGCCATTCGGAGAAATAAGCCCCTTCAAATTAAAAAAGAATCACATTGGTTAACGTTAAGATGCTTTCAAGTGATACATTTCGAAGTGCTAAGGGAAGGTGTTTCCAGCAAGCTATAAAGCAGCCAGGAGAAAGAAGGGGAAGATATACGGCCCAAGGCTGATGGGGAAATTGGAGCCCTGAGAAGGGGCAACCCCACCTGGGAGGAAGTTCTGAGCTTGGAGATGAGGTTCACAGATGATGTTGGGGGAGGTCATCTTCCTTGCGGCCTAAGGGGGGCCTGCTCTCTGCAGCCTGTGTGGTCAGGCTGGGAAGGCAAGCAGGAAGAGTGCCATGCTGCTCAGAGAGCCAGGCTGGCCTGTGTACCACTTCCCACTCTCAGGAGCTTACACCAGCCAGCCCATCTCCCTCAAACAGCTTTCCTGGGTGATTTTGTCTATCTGGACATGCTGAATGGCTTAGTCCCCTTGTTCCTACCGTACTCTCTTGGATAGGGGGGTTTGGCCTTTTTCTGGTCATGGGAAAGTGCAGAGAAAGCTGCAGCTCTGCTTTACACACAAGAACTTGCATAAACTTGCCCAAAACCTTAGGGGATACTGGTCTTCTGATTTAGACATCCCTTCTCTCTGCCACCCAAGGTGGCCAAGCAAAGAACATGTCCTTGCCAAGGCACTCAGTGCACGGGGCCCAGGCTCTTCTGTCACAGAGCCCAGGAGCCTAAGTTTACCAAATACCCACATGTTCAGCACCGCACAGGACTCTTTGCATGAGCCAGAGTTGCTGGTCAGTCTCCAAACTCCCCTCTCTTCTTGGCAACAGGCATACATGGAGCTCAGCATTATTGGACCTGCCGCCATTCATGGCTGAAAGCCAGAGCTTCTCCAGTGCCGGCTCAGCCTAAAGTGTTTCCATGTGGTCCTTTGACTCACTGCACCTAAAGGCAGCTCTCCAACTACAGTTGCTGACTACAAATGGCATTTCCATGTGGCAGGGCAGAGGGCCAGAAGGCCTCTGATTCCAGCTGGTTCTGGACATCCTGGACACTGAGACAATGCTCTGCACACCCAAGGTTTGCCTCTGGGGACGACATGCACATATCCAGAGACCCTGCTCCTTGGAGAGTGTCAGGTCCTGCTGATGAGAAACAGAACCAACACTTCCTAGAATTCCAGACAAAAGAGAAGGTTGAGTGGAGGGATTTAGAGCGAAGAGAAGCCTAGATCTTGGAGTCAAACAGCTACAGATTGAATCCTAGCTCCACCATTTACTAGTTTTGTGACCTTGGGCAAGAGATCAACCTCTCCCAGGCTCCATTGCTTCTGGCTATAAAACAGAAGTGTCATCCATCTTACAGGATGTTGGGGAAGATGAAATGGAGTGCGTGTGAAGCACTCAACACATTGCTGGACTGACACTGAGTCGCCGGCATTTGGAAGTTGTCTTTTTTTCACACTTCCCTCCTACGGTGAAAGCCCCCAGTCCAATGGCACTTGCTAGGATTGGGGGAGGGAGGGGGTTGGAAAGTAGGTCAGCCCCAGGTTCCACTCCCCTCCTAAGAATCATGCTAACACCCACAAGAGGAGATGCAGTTGCAAAGGGAGGTGGATGTGCATTACTATCTTATAGCCCTGTCCTGGGGGAAGGAAGAAGTGGAGGGGGATAAAGGGGAAGAAATATCTGCAGGTGGTTTCAGAGGAGGAATTGAAAGTCATGAACCATTACTGTTGTCCCAACCGTCCTTTTGCGTCCTAGGCAGTTTGGTAACAATGTACTCAGATCTCTTTGGAGAGTCTGGGGGTGGGTGCAGGAAGTGCAGCCGAGAGTGAGGCAGGGCTCCCACCCTCCAGGGACTCGGAACCACATCCAGATTCCAGAAGGTTCTGAGCTTAGACTGGCAAGTGCT
>PVHX01022285.1:0-27989 GCA_004024805.1 Geosciurus inauris | reverse complement strand
AATCTGCTTATAATTTTGTGCAAAGTTAGAAAAATTATGATTGTAATAATTTTTTTTTCTATTTGCCTCAACAAATGTTTTCAGTGAATAGTGTGTACAGCTTCTGAAAATTTGTTTTTTTTTCTGTTATGTTTGATAACATGTATTTAAATGCAACTTTTGAGAAAAATAAATAAAAATTAAAATTAAAAAAAAAAAATTCACTTTTATTCATGATTTTCTAAATGTTTTTATTGTGGACATTACATATGTTGTATTAGCTTAAAATTTAGGCCCTAAAAAAATGATCAACCTGTGTTTCAGAATAATGAATTAACTTACTGTTGAATTTAGTGTTTGCTGATTAACTTAATTTTCTTAAATAAGTAGGTTAGCTGGGTGTAATGGAGTGCCCCCTCTAATCTCAGTGTTGGGAAGGCTAAGATAGGATGTTTGCAAATTCAAATCCAGTCTTAGCAACACAGAAAGACCCTAGGAAACTTACTAAGACGCTGTTTCAAAATGAAAACAATTAAATACAAATATAATGGCTCAGCCGGTGACGCACTGGTTAAGCCCAGGTGCCGTTAAAATAAAAAAATGAGTAGTTGCCTATGAGAAAAAAAAAAAACAAAGAAAACATATGTCCCTGCATCTTCTGAGTTTGACTTATTTTGCCTAACATAATGGTCTCTAGTTCCACTCATTTTTGTACATATGACATTTTTTTAAAAAAAAAAATTTGTTAATAAACAAATAAAACACCATTGTGTATATAAACATGTCTTTTACACAGTCATCTCTTCGCGGACACCTAAGTAGGTTCCATAGCTTGGCTATTGTGAATTGTGCTGCTGAAAACATTGATGTGCTTGTGTCACTGCAGTATGCTGATTTTAAATCTTTTAGATATATACCAAGGAGTGGGACAGCTGGGTCATATGATGGTTCCAATCATAGTCTTTTGTGTCTCTACTGAACTTTGTATGTGTGTGTGTACTTGACTTACCCATAAGTAACCATTCATTTCCTAATGTAATTGGGGTTTGTCAGATATCTGAATTTTTATCAATTTTCTGCTTTTAATTTTGAGATTGTCAAGTGTCTATATATTTAGAATCAGAATACCTTATTGAATTGACCATTTATAGTTATATAGTGTCCTTGAAAACCAACATGTTTTATGGTACTAGAGATTGAATCCAGAGGTTCAGGCATGATATCCAGGCACAGTGCCACTAATCTATACACTTAGCTATTTTTATTTTATTTTGAGACAGGGTCTCAATCTATTGCCCAGGCTTATTTCAAACTTTATATCCTCCTGGCTCAGCCTCACTAGCAGCTAAATTCCAATACCAACTAGATTTTTTTTTTAATTTAAATTTTCTTTTCTTTTATTCAGAACTACATTAAATAGCAAATAAGCACTATGGCAACTTGAGAGTGAGGATGTAGAAGAAAGGAAAAATTTTATATCTTAGTGTCTTTAAGAGTACTCTTTTTCTCCTTTTTTAAAAGAGTTTAGCTTTCTTTAAACACATTTCAAAAAAGTTTAGTCAAAAAAAAAAAAAAGTGAAGAACAACAACAAAAAAAGCCCATGTCAACACCAGACTCTTTAGTTTTTCTCTCTTTACTTCCACTTTCTTTGGCTGAGCAGTAGTGGGGCAGGGGCAGGACCTCCTTCAGCAACAACAGCTGTTGGGGTGGGTTCACTGGCCTCCACATAGCACTCAGGACTCCACAGGTAGACACTGGCCACTTTTTTTTTTGTAAGTAAGCCAAATGAGAAAGCTTCAGCATTCACACCAGTGCTCTAAGGAAGTCATTGATTCTATACTCTATGTTGGTCACCTCCTTGTCCTACAGGATGAATATATTTCCTCTTTTCTTGAACAAAGAGCCTCTTATTTTTCTTTTGCTCTGGACCATACAAATTATGTAGCTAGTCCTGTAAACTCCCCTTCTGCTGAGAACACTGCCCCAATAAATACCATAATTATGAGGCCCCATCTCCAACTCAGCATTTAGGAAACCCTAACCAAGTCCAGCTTAGCAGGAAAGGAAACACTTCAATTTCTGAAGAAAAAGTCACTGAAGCAGCAAGGAACAGGGCATAGGGTCCACCCACCCAGAGCAGAATCTGGCTTTTTCTCATTGCAGCTCACTCTGAGCTCCTCGTGAAGCTGGCTATCAGGAGTAATCTCTCAGGTTCTTCCTTCCCTGGTGCCACTATTCATCAGGACTTTAGGGAGTGTTGAGCACCTCAGAACATCAGCTCATTATTGAGCATTACCTGAATATCAGGAAGGGGCCACCCAGGTGTCATTTTGGTTATGGATTTGTGATGGCCTCAAGTGATGACAGCCTTCTTACTGACAGAGTCCAGAGGTGGTGCAGAGCATCACATGGAAAGAGATGAGGAGGAATATGCATATCCATGTATCTACATCTGTCCCAACTAGACTTTATCACATAATATTTTAGCTTGGAGCTAGCCAAAAATATTGTTTCCTTTTTATTTTCTAGTGTTTTGTTTTCAAATTTCCCTCATCAAAATGCCTTTGTGTTTACTTATGCAATAAATTTTCATTTATTCCTTTTTGGTCTGATAGGAAAATGCATAGTCCTTAACTGGTAAATATAACCTATTAATATTAAATCATATTTTAATCCATTTTATATTTAAAGCCAATTTGTTTTGTATTAATAACCCCTCTTCCTCCTCCTCCTCTTCCTTCTTTTCCTCCTCATCTTCCTCTTCCTCCTCCTCATTGTCCACCTCTTTCTCCTTCTTCCTGAACTTCTGCTTTAGGCTCCTGAATCACTAGGAGTACAGAGGTGCACTTTTCTGACTCTCTTTTTTTAATGATAGCATCAGTCAAATGAAGCACACTTTTATTTTTATTTCTCTTTCATTAGTGAATAATTGTGCTTTTATTTTAAAAAATGTATATTTTAATAAATATGTACTTGTTGGGTGTCTTTGCTTTTATTTTCAGTTATAATTTTCCATAATAAATTTTAAGGCATTTGATTATTTTTGTTTCACATTTATTCATCCTTTGAATTTATTTGCTTCCTACAAAAGTATTGAAATATCTTTGTGTAGCAAACTTCTGAACCTAACATACTTGAGAATATATTAACTATGCCTTCATATTTCAATGGTGTCAGTGAGATTCATGATTCCAGGCTCCATATTTTCCTTTTTAAATTTTTTATTAATATATTTATTCTAATTAAGTCTACATGACAGCAGAATGTGTTTTGATTCATTGTACACAAATAAGAGCACAGCTTTTCATTTCTACATCATATGTGCAGTCATACGTGTACCTAGGGCATTGTTGTCCTTCTCATTCCCCCATCTTTCCTACCCCCATGCCCCTCCACTTCACTTTTCTCCACTTCAATAAAGTTTATCCATTCTTCCCATGCCCACTCTCGATTATAGATCAGCATCCACTAATTGGAGAGAACATTCAGCCTTTCGATTTTGGGATTTGTGTTCTTCACTTAGCATGATATTCTCCAACTCCATTTATTTACCAGCAAATGCCATAATTTTATTCTCTTACAGTGCCATGTATATACACCACAGGTTCTTTATGCATTCATCTATTGAAGGGTATCTAGATTGGTTCCACAATTTAGCTATTGTGAATTGTACTGCTATAAACTTTGATGTGGCTGAGTCACTGTAGGATGCTGATTTTAAGTGCTTTGGGGATAAAGCAAGGGGTGAGATAGCTAGGTCAAACGGTGGTTCCATTCCAAGATTTCTAAAAAATCTCCATACTGCTTTCCAGATTGGTTGCACCAATTTGCAGTCCCACCTGCAATGTATGAGTGTCTTTTTTTTTTTTTTTAATGTTTTTTTTTTAGTTGTCAATGGGCCTTTATTTTTAGTTATTTATATGTGGTGCTAAGAATCGAACCCAGGGCCTCACACATGCTAGGCAAGCGCTCTGCCACTGGGCCACACCCCAGCCCCGAATGACTGTCTTTATCTCTAAATTCTTGCCAACACTTGTTGTTGGTATTTTTGATAACTGAAATTCTCACTGGCATGAAAAGAAATATTTCAGAATAGTTTTGATTTTAATCTCTCTAATGGCTAGAGATATTGAACTATTTTTTATATATTTGTTGACCAGTTGTATTTCTTCTTCTGAGAAGTGTTTGTTCAGCCCCTTAGCCCATTTATTGATTGGGTTGTTTGGTTTTTTTGGTGTTAAGTTTTTTGAGTTTCTTATATATTCTAGAGATCAGTGGTCTATCTAATATATGTGTGGCAAAATTTTTGCTCTTAAAATGTAGGCTTTCTGGGCTGGGATTGTAGCTCAGTGGTAGAGCGCTTTCCTCGCATGCGTGAGGCCCTGGGTTCGATCCTTAGCACCACATACAAAGCAATAAAATAAAGACATTGTGTCCATCTACAACTAAAAAAATTAAAAAAAAAAAAATGTAGGCTTTCTGTTCATCTCATAGACTGTTTATTTTGCTGAGAAGAGGCTTTTTAGTTCAGATCCGTCCCATTGATTGATTGTTGATTTTATTTCTTGAGTTTTAGAAATCTTGTTAAGAAAGTTGGGGCCGAATCTGACATGATAAATGTTTGGGGCTACTTTTTCCTCAATTAGGCATAGGGTCTCTAGGTTTTTTATCCACTTTGAGATGAGTTTTGTGCAGTTAAAGATAGGGGTTTAGTTTCATTTTGCTGCATCTAGATATTCAGTTTTCCCAGCACCATTTGTTGAAGAGGCTATCTTTTCTCCAATGTATGTTTTTGGCACATTTGTCTAATAGGAGATAACTGTATTTATGTGGCTTTGTTTCTGTGTATTCTATTCTTTACCATTGGTCTACATGTGTATTTTTGTGGGATTGCTGTGACATTTTTGTTCCTATAGCTTTGAAGTATAGTTTAAATTCTGGTATTGTGATGCTTGTTGCTTCACTGTTCTTGCTAAGGATTGCTTTGGCTATTCTGCATCTCTTGTTTCTTCAAATAAATTGTATGATTGCTTTTTCTATTTCCATATGGAATGACATTGGGATTTTAACTGGAATCACATTGAATCTGTATAGCACTTTGGGTAGTATGGCCATTTTGACAATATTGATTCTGAATATCCAAGACCATGAGAGAGCTTTCCATCTTCTAAGATATTCTTTAATTTCTCTCTTCAACGTTTTGTAGTTTTCATTATAGAAGTCTTTCACCTTTTTTGTTAAATTCATTACCAAGTATTTCATTTTTTTTTTGTGGCTATCTTAAATGGAGTAGTTTTAAAATTTCTGTTCATTACCATTGTATAGAAATACATTTGATTTTTGGGTATTAATTTTATATCCTGCTACATTGTGAATTTATTTATTAATTCTAGAAGATTTCTGGTGGAATTTTTGGGATCTTCTTAGTATCATGTTGGTGGCAAATAATGATAGTTTTAGTTCTTTTTATTGCTATTTGTATCCCTTTAATTTCTTTCATCTGTTGAATTGCTCTGGTTAGAGTTTCAGGGACTATGTTGAATAGAAGTGGTGATAGAGGGCATCTCTGACTTTTTCCCATTTTTAGTGGAAACACTTACAATTTTTCTTCATTTAGGATCATGTTGGTCTTCCATTTTGCATAGTTTTTACCATATTGAGGTTTCTTCTTATTATTCCTAATGTTTCGAGTGTTTTTAACATGAAGAGCTGCCATATTTTGCCAAATGCTTTCTCAGCATTTATTGAAATAATCATATCACTCTGGTCTTTCAGTTTATTAATGTGATGAATTATATTTATTGATTTCCATATGTTGAACCAACCTTGCATAATGGGGATAAAACCCACTTGATCATGGTGCATTACTTTTTTATATGTTTTTGTATGTGATTTGCCAGAATTTTATTGAGAAAATTTTTGTCCATGTTCATCAGGGATATTGTTCTGAAGTTTTCTTTCTTTGATGTTTCTTTGTCTGGTTTTAGTACCATGGTGATTCTAGCCTCATAGAATGAGTTTGGCAGGGTTCCTTCCTTTTTTAGTTCATGGGATAATTTGAGGAGAATTCATGTTAATTCTTGTTTGAAGGTCTTGAAGAACTTAGCTGAGAATCCTTCTGGTTGTGGGATTTTATTGGTTGGTATACTTTTTTTGGTGTCTTCTATTTCCTTGTTAAAATTGACATGTTTAAGTTGCATATGTCCTCCTGATTCAGCTTGGGTAGCTCATATGCCTCTTGAAATTTGTCAGTGTCTTTGAAGTTTTCTATTGTATGGGAGTATAAATTTTCAAAATAGCATCCAATTATTCTCTATATTTCAATAGTGTCTTTCATGATATTTCCTTTTTCATCACAAATTTTAGTAATTTGAGTTTTCTTTCTCCTTTCTTCACTAGAGTGTCTAAGGGTTTATCAATTTTATTTATTTTTTCAAAGAATCATCTTTTTGTTTTGTCTATAGTTTGAATTGTTTCTTTTGTTTTAATTTTATTGATTTTCATTATTTCCTATATTCTGCTTCATTTGGTGTTGATTTGTTTTTCTTTTTCTAGAGCTTTGAGATGTAATGTCAGGTCATTTATTTGTTGACTTTTCTTCTTTTAATGAATGAGCTCAATGCAAGAAACTTTCCTCTTAACACAGCTTTTATAGTGAGTGTCCAAGAAATTTTGATATGTCGTATTGAATATCTCATTTAGCTTTAAGAATTTTTTATCTCCTCCCTGATATCTTCTGTTATCCATACTTGATTCATTTGCATATTATATTGTCTTCATTTGTTGAAGTAACTTCAATTTTTATTTTTCATTGATTTCTAACTTTATTCCATTATGGTATAATAGAATGCATGGTAGTATTTCTATTTATTGTATTTTGTAAGGCTTGCTTTGCTGCATAACATATGATCTATTTTAGAGAAGGATCCATGCGGTGCAGAGAAAAAATGTGTTCACTTGTTGATGGATGAAATATTCTGTATACATCTGTTAATTCTAAATTATTGATGTATTATTGAGTTCTATAATTTTTTGTTTAGTTTTTGTTTGGAAGATCTGTCTGGCTGTGAGAGAGGTGCATTAAAGTCACCCAGTATTATTGTGTTATGTCTATTAGATTCTCAATATCGAGAAGGGATTTTTTGATATATATGGATGCTCCACTGTTTGGGGCATAGATATTTATGGTTGTTAGGTTTTGTTGACGTATGGTTTGCTTAAGAAGTACAAAATGATCTTCTTTATGTTTTCTGATTATCTTTGGTTTGAAGTCCACTTTATCTGATATGAGAATGAAAATGTCTGCTTGCTTTTGTGGTCCATTTGAGTAATATTTTTTTCCCCATTCTTTCACCTTCAGTCTGTGGACATCTTTTTCTAAGAGATGAGTCTCTTGGAGACAGCACATTTTTTAACCAGTGTCTGTGCTTTAATTGATGAGTTTAGTTCATTAACATGAACCCAGGAGTGCATTTTCTCACTGAGATACATACGTGGTCCTTTTTCTAATTTTTATCTCGAGACAGAGTCTCCCTATTTCCTGAATGACCTTGATCTTGTCATTCTCATGCCTGAACATAGTAGGTCACTGGGATTACAGGCATTTCAATTTTGCACTACATTTCAATAAAAAATACGTACATATTTTAATCTGCAATTCAAATTTGCAAAGTTTTTTTTTCTATATAAATATTTACTAAGACACATATGAGGAAAATAAATATTAATATGCATCATTATTTCCAGTTGCAAATATTTTAGAATGGGATATATATAGTGTTAAGGTAATGGTTTCATTAGCTATTGTACTTTTCTATTTGCTTACTATTTTATTATTTATTAAAATGATCCATTCCTTTATTTACTATCCCCAGCAAGTGCAATTTTAACATTGAAATCAAAAAATTTTCTATCTGAATTCATGATACAAGAGCACTGGCAGCTATGTTGAGTCTATAAAATGATTCATAACCTGAATTGACCCTGTTGAGGTAAAGGTCAGAGTCTTATGTGACCCAAACAACATGAGTCCATCCACATTACAGAAGCATCAAGAAATTACTGGACTTTAAACATGTTCTGGAGAGATGGTTTTGAGCCAAATTTTATATTTCCTAAGGTGCAGAGTGGCTGCAATTAATATCAGAGTTTCTGAAAAAGAAGTTAGGTATGTGGGTTTTGTTCTATGTGAGCTGCTTTGAAGTGGACCAGAGCAAAGAATTGGAGCTGAGAAAGGACAGAGCCTTAAGCTCTCCAGATAAGCAGCAGCCCTGGCATCAAATTCTCCTGTGACTAGGACATACAGCTGGCCCTTAAAAAATGAAGCATTAACAACTGCTCTCTAATTTGGAAGAAGACTAACACACACTGGAAGAGTCAACTTTTTTTTTTTTGTAAGAATTAGCAAATATGACAGCAAGGAAATGATGGCACATGCCTGTAATCCTAGCAACTTCAGAGGCTGAGGCAGGAGGATCAAAAGTTCAAAGCCAGCCCCAGCAGATTAGTGAGCCCCTATGCAGCTTAAAAAGACCCTGTCTCAAAACAAAAACATTAAAAAAAGGCATCAGGATGAAGTTCAGTTGGTAAGGCTGCATGGGTTCAATCCCTGGTAGAATTATAAATAAATAAACAAACACATAAATAAATACAATGGAATAGTTCCACCAGAATTAATCAAAGAATATTAACAGGATAACCAATTCTTTCTCTTGAGAAAAGGATCACTTTCTGAGTATAAGTTCAGAGTATAAGAACAGTAGAGTATCTGGATAACACTGAATAAAATATTCCTTTTTACAACATTTAATTTGCACATAATGTTTGTGTTACATGTATGTAGAATAATGCAAAGAGGTTTTATAGGTTGACTACCCTTTATTTGAAATGCTTGGGATAAGAAGTGTTATGGATTTTGTATTTCTTTTAGATTTTGGAACACTTGTCTATACATATAAAATACCTTGGAGATAGTACTCAAGTCTAAAAATAAAATTCATTTGTTTCATTTTCCCTTTGTTTACATAGCCTGAAGGTAATTTTATAAAATACTTTTAGTATATCTGTTTTGACTCTATTCCAGGAGAGTATCTGAGATATAAGTAACATGCCTGTAAGAAAGTTGAAAAAAAATGCAAAAATAATTCTGTAAACTGTGTTTATGGTCAGAATTGACTCTGAAATGATTGCAAAGAAAAGAGGTTGTCTTAAACTTCCAACTATTTTATAAGAAATAATTTTTAAAAGTGAAAATAGTGTAGAATATATTTTGATATTTTATATTCAAAAGAGATGTATAAAATTAATATTGGAAAAGAAGTGTGTAAGAGCAATGCACCCCCAAATCACATCAGACGTATTATCCAAAAGTTATTCTCATTTTGAAACTCCAATTTTAAATGGCAAGTGGTGTTATGCAATACACTGTGCTTCTAAAATGACTGGAGGTAATCAAAATTTTCATGTCTAAACCGGAATGAATACTAAAATCCCTCTCACTTCTGTTTGTTTCACCAATGTCATCCTTCCACAGCCATCATTGGATTCTGGATTTCCACTGGACAATTTATAGACCAAAACTACCTGAAGTTCCTGAAAACAGCATTTTGCACATTCCTCAGTGTTTTCCAATTAAACTTAAATCTCATTCTGAAAATAAAGCTGTATGATATCAAGGAAATTTTTATATATAAACATGGAACATAAAATAAAATACAGTAATTTCTACGTTCCAAAACAATGATAGTTTAAAATTCGGTAGCTCAAGCATGAACTTAAAATAATTACAGTTGTATTAAACAAGCTTCAGCATCTCTTGGGAGATCCTACTGACAATTGAATTTAAAAATAAGAGAAAAAATGAGTTCATTTACTCAGAACTCGGTACTCACCTGAAGACCCTATCATTGGTCATGTCAGTGCTTGGGGGAAAATCTATCAAAGTGAGTAAGGGGTTCTGTGTCTTCTGGTCTCTCTGGATGACAACTTCACCCTCCTGAGATTTCCACAGTCTTGCCAACTCAAGTGCCTGTGAAAAGAACAAATTTTTCCTTCAGGAAACTTTTGTATTAGTTGAGATCCTTAAAGCCCCACACTAATTAGGTTTCTGACCCACAGAGTATTATCATAAAGACAAAAGGTCAAGTTCATTCCTGATCAAATTACCGCTTTTTCTAATCTCCTGAATACCTTACAAACACCTCTTAGTTCTGGTTTCTCTCTCCTTCTCTCTCTCCCTGATACGGGGAATAGAACTCAGGCCAAGTTGTCTACCATGGAACCACATTCTCACCCCCTTTCTGAATTCTAAGAAATACCCAAAGGCAAATTCATGTCTAAATTTCTATATTATTACATTCTCCCAATCCTGTTTCCGTATCTGATAATATTTCAATATAACATTTGAACAAAAATCTTTCCCTTTCTCACAATTTTCTATCTTTTTTTCATTATTATCTGGACTGTTTTATCATCTTCACTTTCATCATGGCCATTTAAATCTTTTCATTCCTAGCCAATTTCTACCATTCTTTAGAATTGAGAATAAAAATACTAATGATATTGTGGGTAGTTTGAGAAAACTAAAAATAGAGACTCAAATATCTGGCATCCTTACTGATTTGATTTTTGAATTTAGGAACATAAAATAGACACTAAAAAGAAAAAAAAAAACAGATCTTATTGAAAGCAGTTTGAGTAAACTTAAGTTGATCATAAGATATCATGATTCAAACAATGGCATATAAACAAAGAATGGCATATAAACAAAATCTGGCCATATCAGATTTTCTTTAAAGTACCAGAGATTGAATCCCAGGGGCAGCTACCCTGCTTAACCACTAAGCCACATGCCAGCATTTTTTATTTTATATTTTGAGACTGGGTCTTACTAAGTTGCTGAGGCTGGCCTCAAACTTGGGTTTCTCCTGAGTCACCGGGAACAACAGGCATGTATAACCATACCTGGCAGCTTCAACATGTTTTTAAAGATACATTAGATCCACTTCAAATTTTAATATCTAAATGAGTTATCAACAAGTTATCAATGTATTGATTATAACTAATAATGGGTTATGATTTGGAAAAGACTAAGATAATGACGTTTTTGAATATATCGTTAGCTTTAAAGAATAGTAACTAACAGCAAGGTAGAGGGATTTATGCCTATAATCCAAGCTATTCTGGGAGGATGAGGCATAAGGATTCCAAATTCAAGGTCAGCTGAGGAAACTCTGTCTCAAAATAACATAACAAGGAAGAAAATGTAGCTGAGAGGTAGAATGCTCCAGGGTTCAATCCCCAGTAGAACATCAAAAGAAAAGAAAAAAAAATCAGTAAATATGACTTAATTTTGAAAACATTTAAAAATTATGGATAGACATAGGAAAAAAATGTGTACAATGAAATATCCAGAGACTATACTCCTTAGATATTTGAAAGGTAATAAGTTGTTGGAAATCCTTTTGAAAACTTATCTCATACACACACACACACACACACACACACACACACACATATACATATACACACATACATGTATGTATTTATTTTTCCCCCAGTACTGAAGATTGAACACAGATTTCCTTTACCACTAAACTATGTCCCTATATCTACACCACTTTTTCTTTTTTTTCTTTAGACATTGCTTGCTAAATTACTAAGCCTTATCTCAAATTGTGATCCTCTTGCTATAAGTATGAAGAAACTGGAATTACACATGTGAATCTTCATGTCTAGGTACAGCCCATATTTTTATTTTTTTTTATTAGTTTATTTAATTGCATTTCAAGTCATAGTACATATATAGAGCTCAGTTTTTCCATTTCTCTGGTTGCAAAACAGATAAACTCACACCAATTGTGTCTGCATACATGCACCAAGGGTAGTTATGATGATCTCAATCAACCATCTTTACTATACCCATTCCCCTTTCCCGCCCCCCACATCCCCCATGCCGCATCCAGAGTTTCTCCATTTCTCTTATGTTTCCTGTTCCCAACCCCCTTATGTATCACCATCCACTAATCAGAGAAAACATTCGGCATTTGGTTTTTTGTGATTCAGCCCATACTTTCAATTTCAGATATTTCCTCATCCAGATATCTCAAAGAATATATTAGTTACCTGTGTGAGCTGGGCTGGGTATGTGGTTAGCAAGATACTTGGGATTCCCTAGTGGGCATTACCCACATGTAAATGTGTTAATTGCAAATGTAAAAGTGCAATAACTAAAAAAGGAGTGCACATATCCATTGTTTCATAAAAATGGAATATTTCTGGAAAGGGCAGGAAATAAAATTATAATGTTTGTATGAATGACTGGGTGGTAGAGTTGTTGCCTGGCACAAAGGAGGCCCTGGGTTCATCTCTACTACTGCCAAAAAAGAAAAAAGGAAACAAAAAGAAAAGAATACATATTTTATGTATAAATGTTATTATTTTCTTTTAAATATTCAATTTAACTGAATTGTTAAGTGTATTAAAATTAAGTGTAAAAAGCTTAGATTTTGGGAAACCCTTGAAAATATGCATTATATACTTTTCAACAATAATAGTTTTTGAATCATTCATAATCTAGAAAGTTTCTAAAAATCTAGAGATTTTATCATTCTGAGATGATAATTGTATTTGAAAATACATAGACTTTAATATTAAAAATGGGCCAAATGCTACATTATTACTTGTGTGATTTGGAAAAAATTAAATATAGATAAATTATAGTAAAATATTTAAAATAAATAATTTTTAGAAAATTTTTGTTACTTCCTAACATTTATGAATTTTAATAATTGTTTAGGAAAAAATGTACTTTTTTAAATCACTCAATACCATAATATTACTTTGCCTTCTTTTCTGTTTTGAATTCAGGTTTTCTACCATTTATGAGTTGAGCTTTTTTTTAAAATTTATTTTTCTAGTAAGAATTACTCTCAAAATAAAAATTAAAAATTGTTGGTGATATGGCTCAGTGGTTGACCCTCCCCAGTTTTAATCCATGGTATCCAAAAAAAAAAAAAAAAAGTAAAAACATCAAAGTGTAATAAAGAATATCAAAGGTAGCAAGAAATGTACATAAACATCCATGAGGAAAAAATGAGATTATTTTGAAACAATAAGGATAAGATTAGCATCAAATGTTGACATAGTATCACTGTCAATGGAAAATGGAGTACTGTTTAAATTATTAAAACAAAACATGGAGCCTGGAATCACAAATTTCACTAAGTACCATTCAAATGTAAGGGCATAGTTAATATATACTCAAGAGTGCTAGGTTCAGAAGTTTGCCAAAGAAAGATGTGCCAATAATTTTGTAGGGAGCATTCAAGAATTCAAAGGATGCACAAAATGCATGAAACAGATCAGTTCCAAGATGGTGGCCTAGACATACACGGTGTTTCTAGTCTCTCTGGGAAAGGGGTTTAAAGTAGTGGAAACACTATTTCTCAGTGAGTTTTTAGAGGACACCTAACAGCTACCTCTATGCAGAAATTCCACTGGTGTACCCACAGGGTTGCCAAGCCCCAGCTTTTGCACAGGACCCCAGCTTCAAGCCGGGGCAGGACTCTGATGCCTGTGGACTCCAGTGCAGGACTTGCTGTGCACAGGATCCCTGGCTCCAGTGCCCATACACCCTGCAAGACTTCATGTCACCCACCTAAGCAGGACTTCTAGTCATTGCTCCCACACAGGACACCTGGTTCCCACGCAGGGCCACTGGTTGTTGCTCTTGTGTGGATCTCCATCAACCAGGGTGGAACCTCCCTGTTTGTCTACATGTGGGCACATAGGATAAGATCTGGAGACAAAGTTTTATTTCTGCATAGCATACCACAGAGATAAATCTCCAAATATGTCACCCAATACCAATACCCAGCCCAGCCCTGCACCCTATCTCTGAAACAGATAGCTTCTTTGTGAGACTCAGTTCACCATCTTTGTCCTGAGTGGGCAGATACCAGTAAGCAACAGATAACTTTGCCTACTGGAGGAGAAGGGAAGTAATCCTGTTTATTTACATTGAGAATTTTTATTTTTTATTTTTTCCTTATATTCTCTTTTTTTCTTTTTTTTCCTTTCTTTTTTTGGTTTTCCCTCTCTTGCTCTTTTCTCTCTCTCACTCTTTTCTCACTAATAACTAAATGCTCACTTCCTACTTCTCTGACGTTTCATCTACACCCCACACCTGGGTCTTTCAAGCCCACCAGCAGAAACTATAGACCCTTGTGCAAATCTATTTATACAGTAGATGATAATTGAACTCATAATTTCTGTATATTGTGACTAAGCCATAAATGTATTTAGGAGCTATTAGGAGCTACTTGGTTTGAAACTATACATTGTTTGCTTTGAGATGTCAATATTGGTCTCCCCCTTAAAGAAGAGGTATTGGAACCCAGTAGGGAATCTATAAGCCTATAGGATAAAAACTGTAACACCTCGGACATGCAGTGCTAGAAGGGAAAACACAAAAACATGAAAAAAGGGAAGAAAGTGCCTCAAACAAACCAAGATACTATATTATTAGAATGCATGTCAGTACAGCAGAAGAAATGACAGAGAAGGAGTTCAGGATGTACATAATTAAAATGTTCTGTGACATAAAGAATGATATAAGAGAGCAAGCCCAGGCAGCAAAGGATCATTTGACTAAAGAGCTACATAGGCAAATACAGGAAGCAAAAGATTACTTCAATAAGGTGAGAAAGACTCTGAAAAAGAACCAATCAGAAATCTTCAAAATGAAAGAGACAATAAACCAAATTATAAACTCAGTAGAAAGACTCACTAACAGATTAGATCAATTGGATGACAGAACCTCAGACAATGAAGATAAAATATTTAATATTGAAAATAGAGTTGACCACACAATGAAGATGGCAAGAAACCATGAACAGAACAACCAAGAATTATGGGACAACATGAAAAGACCAAATTTAAGAATTATTAGCATAGAACATAGAATTTTTCAAACCAAAGGAATGAGCAATCTATTCAATGAAATAATATCAGAAAATTTTCCAAACATGAAGAATGAATTGAATAATCAAATACAAGTGGCTTATAGGACATCAAATCAACAAAATCACAACAGATCTAAACGAAGACATATCATAATGAAAATGTGTTCTGTCATTTATTCACATTCAGAATAAAGAGAGAATCTTAAAAGCCAAAAGAGAAAGGAATCAGATTACATATAAAAGGAAACCAATTAGGATCTCTGCAAATTTCTCAACCCATACCTTTAAAGCTACAAGCGCTTGGAACTACATATACCAAGCTCTGAAAGACAATGTATGCCAACCAAAAATCTTACATCCAGCAAAATTAAGTTTTAGGTTTGATGATGAAATAAAAACCCTTCAAGATAAACAAAAATTAAAAGAATTTACAGCAAGAAATCCTGCACTAGAGAAGATTGTTGGCAAAATATCCCATGTGGAGGAAATAAAAAACAACAATGAAAACCTGCAAAGGGATGGACTACACTAAAGGAAAGGCCAATCATAGTAGAAACTCAGTCAAGTTAAAAACTAAGAATAAACCAAAATGTCTGAGAATGAATACAAACCATGTCTCCATAATAACACTGAATGTCAATGGCCTAAGTCAGCAATTAAAAGATAGACTGGCAGATTGCATTTAAAAAAAAAAAAAAAAGCCAAATGCTGCCTCCAAGAGACTCATCACATAGAAAGAGACACTCACAGATTGAAGGTGAAAGGATAGAAAAAAATCTATCACTCACATGCACTGCATAAACAAGCAGGGGTTTCCATTGTCATATCAGATAAAGTGGATTTCAAACCAAAGTTAGTGAAAAGGGATAAAGAAGATAATTTCATACTGCTTAAGGGAATCATACATCAACAAGATATAACTATCTAAAATATCTATGCCCCAAACAATGGAGCAGCCATGTATGTCAAAAAAATGCTTTGCAACTTCAAGAATCAAACAGACCACAATAGTACTGGGTTACTTTAACAAACCTCTCTAACCACCAGATAGATTTTCCAAACAAAAACTAAACAAAGAATCTACAAAACTCAATAGAAATATCAATAATCTAATCTTAACATACATGTATAGAATGTTTCATATTTCAAGAAGAAAATACATTTTTTTCTCAGCAGCACATGGATCCTTCTCCAAAATAGATCATCTGCTATGCCACAAAGCTAGTCTTACCAACTACAAAAAATAGAAATACTACCCTGCATTCTATCTGACCATAATGGAATGAAATTAGAAATTAATGCAGTTTAAAAATGGGAAGCTACTTCAACATCTGGAGACTCAATAATGTGCTACTGAATGATGCATGAATAACAGGAGGGATCAGGGAGGAGGTAAAAAAAATTCTTAGAGGTAAATGAGACAACATATCAAAATCTGATACAACATATCAAAATCTCTGGGACACTATGATGGCAGTGAAAGAGGAAAGTTCATTGCATTAAGCTCATTTATTCAAAGAAGTAAAAGTCAACAAATTAATGACTTGACACTGCATCTCAAAGCTCTAGAAAAAGAGAAAAAACTAACACCAAATGAAGTAAAATGCAGAAAATAATTAGAATCAGGGCTGAAATCAATGAAATTGAAACAAAGAAAACAATTCAAATAATTGACAAAACAAGAAACTGGTTCTCTATAAAAATAAATAAAATAAACAAACCCTTAGCCACCCTAACAAAAAGGAGAGAGAAAATCCAAATTACTGAAAGTTGTGATGAAAAAGGAAATGTCACGACAGACTCTGCTGAAATACAGAGAATAATTAGAAACTATTTTGAAAATCGATACTCCAGTAAAATAGAAAATCTTGAAGACATCGACAAATTTTTATAGACATACAACCTACCCAAACTGAACCAGGAGAACATTCATGATTTAAACAGATCAATCACAAACAAGGAAATAGAAGATGCCATCAAGAGCCTTCCAACCAAGAAAAGCCCTGGACCAGACAAATTCTCAGCTGAGTTATACAAGACCTATAAAGAAGAACTAACTCCAATACTCCTCAAATTACTCCATAAGATACAAAGGGAGGGAAACCTTCCAAACTCATTCTATGAGGCTAGGATCACATTGATACCAAAACCAGAAAGAGAAACATTAAAAAAGGAAAATTACAGACCAAAATCCCTGATGAATATAGATGCAAAAATTCTCAATAAAATGTTGGCAAATTGCATACAAAACATACTAAAAAAAATAGTGCACCATGATCAAGTGGGATTTATTCCAGGGATGCAAGGTTGACTCAACATATGGAAATCAATAAATGTAATCCATCACATCAATAGACTTAAAGATAAGAATCACATGATTTTATCAATTGATGCAGAGAAAGCGTTTGACTAAATACAGCAACTTTTCATGTTTAAAACACTAGAAAAACTAGGTATAGCAGAAATATACCTCAACATTGTAATAGCTATCTATGCTAAACCCAAGGCAAACATCATCCTAAATGGAGAAAAATTGGAAGCATTCCTTCTAAAAACTGGAACAAGATGGGGATTCTCTCTTTCATCACTCTTATTCAATATAGTCCTTGAAACTCTAGTCAGAGATATTAGAGAGAAGAGAGAAATTAAAGGGATACAAACAGGAAAAGAAGAACTCAAACTATCACTATTTGCAGAAGAGATTAGACTTGAAAGATCAAAAAAATTCCAGCAAAAAATTTCTACAACTGATAAATTAATTCAGCAAATTTGCAGGATATAAAATCAACACCCATAAATGAAATGCATTTCTATGCAATAGCAATGAATCATCTGAAAGGGAAAACAGGAAAATTACTCCATTCTCAATAGCCTCAAAAAAATATAAAATACTTGGGAATCAATCTAACAAGAGCCATGAAAGACCTCTACAATGAAAACCACAAGACACTAAAGAAAGAAACTGAACAATTTCTTAGAAGATGGAAAGATTTCCCATAATCTTGGATAGAAAGAATCAATATTATTAAAATGGCCATACCACCTAAAGCTCTATACAGATTCAATGCAATCCCAATTAAAATCACAAAATCATTTCTTATAGAAATAGAAAAGGCAATCATGAATTTATTTGGAAAATTAAGAGACCCTAAATAGACAAAGCAATCCTCAGTAAGAAGAATGAAGCAACAGGCATCACAATACCAGACCTTAAACTATACTACAAATCTATAGTAACAAAAACAGCATGGTACTGGCATGAAAATAGACATGTAGACCAATGGTATAGAAGACACAGAGACTAACCCACTTAAATAGTTATCTCATACTAGACAAAGGTGCCAAAAACATACATTGGAGAAAAGATAGTCTCTTCAACAAATGGTGCTGGGAAAACTGGAAATCCATATGGAGCTAAATTAAACTAAACCACTATATCTCACCATGCGCAAAACTCAATTCAAAGTGGATCAAGGACCTAGGAATTGGACCAGAGATCCAGCACGTAATTGAGTAAAAAGTAGGCCAAAATATTTATCACATCGGAGGAGGCCCCAACTTCCTTAACAAGACCCCAAAAGTGCAAGAAATAACAGCAAGAATCAATAAATGGGATGGATTTAAAAGAAATAGATTCTTCTCAGCAAAAGAAACAATCAGTGTAGTGAACAGATGGCCTACATTCTGGGAGCAAATTTTTGCCACACACACATCAGATAGAGCACTGATCTCCAGAATATATAAAAAACTCAAAAAACTTAACACTAAAAAAACAAAACAAAACAAAATAAAAAACCCAATCAGTAAGTGGGCTAAGCTGAATAGAAACTTCTCAGAAGAAGATATGCAATCAATAGCAAACACATGAAGAATTGTTCAACATATCTAGCAATTAGAGCAATGCAAATCAAAACTACTCTAAGATTTCATCTCACCCCAGTCAGAATGTATCCAAAATATAAGCAACAATAAGTGCTGGTGAGGATGTGGGGAAAAGGCACACTCAAACTTTGCTGGTGGGACTGCAAATTGGGTCAACCAATCTAGAAAGCACTATGCAGATTCCTTAAAAAACGGAATGGAACCACCATTTGACCCAGCTATCCCACTCCTCGACTTATACCTTAAAGACTTAAAAAACCATACTACAGTAATGCCACTTCAGTGTTTATAGCAGCACAATTCACAATTGCTAAAGTGTGGAAGCAACCTAGTTGCCTTTCAATAGATGAATGCATAAACTGTGGTATGTATACACATTGGAATATTACTCAGCAATAAAAGAGAATAAAATTATGGCATTTGCAGGTAAATGGATAAAATTGGAGAACATCATGCTAAGTGAAGTAAGCCAGTCCCAAAAATCAAAGGCCGAATGTTCTCTCTGATTAGTGGATGCTGAGACATAAGGGAAATGGGGGAGGGGAGGATGGGAGAAATGGAAGAACTTCGCATGGGACAGTGGGGAGGTGCAGGAGGGGAGGGGGAGTAGCAAAAATGGTGGACTGAGATGGAAACCGCTACCCTAGCTACATGTATGAAGACACAAATGGTGTGACTATCTTGTTTGCAATGAGAGAGATGGAAAATTGAGCTCTGTATATGTAGCATGACTTAAAATGCATTTAAAAAATAAATAAATATAATAAAATAAATTAGACTAACAAAAAAATACATGTTTATTTGCATAAAAAGGAAAGAATGATCCCAGAGGCCTGGAGTGACAGTTATTTCAATGCATACATAATGCTCTGATGAATAACATTTAACTTTTAATGAACCATTCATTAATCATAAATTCTAGAAACTTGAATTTCTGGATCTGAAGCTAAGAATGTCTTCTGACTTTTGTTTTTTGAAAAGTAATTTTTTTCTAGCTGAAAAAATTTGGTTTTTGTATATAGATAGACTTGAGTTTCAACTCCTACTCCCATCATTGTTATCTTTATAACTATGGGCAACCTGTTTGAGCATCAGTTTCTTTATTATTGAAGATGATGATTCCAAAAAATATGAAACAAAAATAATCAAATAGCTTGAAGTTTTTTATGGAAAAAATATAACTGAAGATCAAAGCAAAGAAAACTAACAGATATATATTGAATAAATGTACATTTTTAAAATAAGACATAATGATTTCTTGAAAAGGGAAATAGACTGAAAGTGTGCTTTTTTTGAATAATGTTACCCTTAAATGAAAAAAAAAAAAAGTCAGGCAAAGTGGCACACCCCTGAAATTTGTAGTGATTCAGGAGGCTGAATCAGAAGACCTGGAAGATAGAAGCCAACTTCATCCACTTAGCAAGATCTGTCTCAAAAAAAAAAAAATTGGATTTGATACAGGACAAATTGGCATTAAAATTTAAACTGATAACAGTTAGAATTAATATAAATAGATTACATTTACTAGTTAAGAAATATGTATTTTCATATCAGACCAAAAATAAATAAATGGTAATTTATTACATATAAAAGATGCTAAAACATTTTGATAAGAGATATTTGAAACTAAAAGGCTACAAAATACAATTTCTGGCTGGCTCCTAACTAAAACTTAAGAAACTGCATAAATTCCATCTCACTAGCAGGGTGTGATGCAACTTCATCTACTGAGAATAAAGAAGGTAGACTGAGCTTGCTGGTAGCAGTTGACATTGTAGATTAGCCAATGTAGGAACGGGTGCAAAAATACATATCAAGAAAGTTAAACTAGTGAATTATCTCTTAAATTATATTTTAATATTTGTAGCCAATATTTATTTTTGGATACTCTATTAGGTACTAGGGTAAACTCTACTTGCATTCTATTATCTCACCTCACAATCATTGGAATAAGTGTTGTTCTATCACTTAAGCTGATTCACCTGAGATGGCACACACAGAACACAAATTTAAAGCTCATTTGGAGACCATCACTTTATTTCTGGTCTCTTTGATTTCTCCTGGCTCAGCTTCCTTCAAATAATCGTCAGAATACAGGTGTTTTTTGTTGTTATTGTTTGTTTTTTGTTTAGTTTTGTACTGGTTATTGAACCCAGGGCATTTAACCATTGAGCTACATCCCCAATCTTTATTTACTTTTTGTTCATGGTCTTCATAAGTTGCTTAGGACCTCACTAAATTGATAAAGCTGGTCTTGAGCTAACAACACTACTGCTGCAGCCTCCCAAGTCGCTGGAATTGTAGGAGTCCTCCACCAAGCCCACCAGTATAAGTGTTTTTGTATTTAAATCATACAGGATATATTTATATGTAAGCTACACAGTAAATGTTTAATAAGTATAAACTCCATAAGTCTTTTCACCAGGACTGATAAGTAATGCAACTGGCAAAGTGAATGTTGGTAACTTCAAGACTCAGTAGTGAACAATTCATTCCCAGCTATGGAAGACAGCAATCTCTACCAAGTTTACATTTTCATTTTTTAATAACAAACATTTGCTGATTTCTACAATACATTAAAGAAAACCTTAGATAGCAGCAATACATTGATGATTAGATCATGAAGTATGACATTACAACAATTAAAAAATCAATGGAGTATGTGATGATGGCAAGATGGAAAAGTCAGAGGGAAGTACAAGTCTGTATTCTGTTTCTCTATGTTCCCATCTCATGTCTCATGCCCTGCGGGATGATCATGAATCTTAAAATCCCTCCCACACCCACTCCTTGTAAATATCAAACCCTACAAGCCATGCAAATGTTCTACTACTATATGAGCTATAGCCCCACCTTGTTAAATTAACCTAATAAATTATGTGTGCCCACCATGATTCAACACACACACACACACACACACACACACACACATACACACACACACCACATACTCTCCTATATGACATTTTCCCCTAAGGTTGAACTGTTTAGTAGAACTTATTACATCCAGAGGGAAATTTTAAACTAGCAGGTTCATTGTGGACAGCCAGATCTGTCTAGATGTGCATACTTTTGTGTTCCTGTGTTAGATCTTGATATGGGATCACAAACCCAAGTTTTTGTAATCACACAAAGGTCACAAAACACTGAATCAACCATAGCCTATACTAGAGATGATGGACCACTAAAGACAGTTTTTATTAAAGAAAATGGAGCCAACAAAATTTTACATTGTATCCTATCTTTATATTTAATAAAGTGAGTTTACATTAAGATAGGGAAACAAGACAGCTTATTATTACATATTATTGTTTTGCTTCAACTGAGAAGTGGTCCTTCAAATATGGAATTCTCAGGAAAAAAAAAATCAGGTTCCTGAATTATCCCTAATTATGTGTGGCCTTTGAGGGAAAAAAATGACCCGATAAGGAAATTCAGCGACCCCATAGTGTATCTCTATATAAGGGATCACTTGACAACATTCAAACAATGCACACTTTCACTTTGAGCATCAAGGGAAACACCTACATAACCCAGAAGTCTCTCTATATAGAGAGAAAATACTAGGGAGGTGGTCAAGTGACTGAAATGTTTATACTCCTTCACACACAAAGGAGAAACATGTCCTCAAATTCAACGAGTGTGTGGTTCTCCTTTACCACAGAATCCCTACAGACTCTTCTATCTCAGTTCCATGAGTCACACACATCCAGGTCCCAGTAATTGTTCCCATAAGTGGGGCCCTGATCTCCCTTTGTAGCAAACTAGTTTGATCTGCCAGAGTTCAAGGAGTCATCTTCATTGTCTTGTCAAAACAGCAGACTTCTCATATCAAATAGCATTACATGGCAAGTGTTTCTTTCATTATGGAAGGAAATATTCACTCTGAAAAGAATATTTAAGCCAAAATCAACCTTTCGTTGTTTAACTTTTTAAAAAATATTTTTTAGTTGTAGATGGACACAATATCTTTATTTATTTTTATGTGGTGCTGAGGATCGAACCCAGTGCCTCATGCATGCGAGGCAAGCGCTCTACCACTGAGCTACAATCCCAGCCCCCGTTGTTTAATTTATAACAGATGACAGAAGATGTTTAGATACTTCCAGGGAAAGAAAAACAAGCAAGGAATAGTGGAACAGGTCTGGGTATAAAATTATCAGACTCAAGGGCTACCAGTAAATCTGAACATTTACTAAATACAGGCAAATATATTCTTAAAAATTCAGAGATTATAAAGCTAATTTCTGCCGGTTACTTTTTATGACACCTGAAAATCTGGGTACCTGAGCTTTCTCAAGACCATAGCAATAAAACTGAGCTTCATTATTCTTTCTTAAAGAAAAAGAAAAAATAAATGTGACCAAAATTAATGTAATCATTCTATCAGGGATGTTATGATCTTCTAGATAAGAAACTAATTATATTTAAGGAAATCTAAATATACCAGAATTGATTTCCAAGTAGGAATTTTGTGCTTCTTACATAGAGTTCCAGCTGAGACCTAGTTTTTTGCCGCTAAATTAATCTGTCAGGTTAAGTCTACCATGGAGTTCCTTATAGTGTCTCACCAACTGACAACTTACTTTATTATTGTTCATAAATTGTTCTGTGCATTGGTTCTTTTATGTTTGTATACTGTTTAATATACCACGTGTAATGCATTACAAATTCAGTTACTGAAAAACATTAAAAGAAAGCATTTTTAAAAATATAAACCCATCACCATAATTAATTGCACTTGAAATTGAAATGTCTTTTTTTAAAAATTGTTTAGATCAGCAATTAGCAAGAGCTAATTGCCTATATTGGAATCATAATGCCAATAACATCAAAACAAAATCTTTAAACCTTTAAAAACTTCAAATGTCTTAATTTGAGTCAATAAACTTGAATCAGTGAACAATTGATACTGCTTGTGATGATGTTTCTAGGTCTTAGTGAGCCTTTTTATTTCCTTTTCCTATTTGTAAATTATATGACAGGGTTTGGTGACATGTTTTCATTTATGTTATTTTTTTCTTTTACATTGTTCCATATTATCACAGGGTATATGTGTATGTGTGTGTGTGTGTGTGTGTGTATATATATATATCACTAAACATGAATTACATTTTTAGTTGCAGGCTGCTCCCATTTACTAGATGAAAGATTAATAAAGAGCAAGTGATTACCCATAGAAAACTATCATTGAAAGGCATTGTGCAGTTGTTCCTCAAACTGGCTGATACCTTGAAAATGCTTAAGTCTATCCATCCATTAATAGGTTGAGCACTGAGCTGTGGCCTCACAGGCTGGAGCAGCAGCATTAACTCATACTTGCAAGGAAAAAAAATTAAATTGATTTTTTGGGAACCAAAGACTTCATTAATGCTGGTTTCAGACAGTGGTTAAGGAAAGACATGATGACACAGTTGTAAACTCTTCATCAAAATCATATTCCAATGAAACCTAATAAAAAGCATTTACATTCTGTTCAGAGTGAAGCCAAGAAGCCCACCAGAATATAAAAAAAAATGGAGAAATAGTTATTACACGTAGGGATTAAGGAAAGGATGTGTGTTATATAAAAAGCAACACTCTCTAAAGAAAGAAAGCTTGGGTTCTTCATTCTGCAAGTCTACACATATTCCCTTTGGGTGCCATTACATTAGGGGGTATGTTTCTGGACTTGAAATGTTTCTCAGTGAACTTGTCTGGCATGCATGAGGCCCTGGTTTCAATCCCCATGAATAAAAGCAAAATAAAAGGAACACGGAAAAGAACAAAAATATGTACATTTCTCTGTTCTTTGTTCTTTTTCTCTCTCTCTCTCTTTTTTGGTACCATGAATTGAACCATGGGTAATTTACCACTGAGCTACTCTAACAACCCTTTTTATTTTGAGACAGGGTCTCATTGAGTTACTGAGGTCTCATTAAGTGGCAAAAGCAGACCTTAAATGTGTCATCCTCCTGAATTGCAGCCTTGGCCTCCTAAATGGGGGATTACAGGCCCGCACCACTGTGTATCTTTCTGAGCATGCTTAATTAAGAATCATAGTTCAAGATGAAAAGATGGCATATATTCCTTGGTATGCTCAAGTGAAGGTCATAGAGCACACAGTGAAAGGTTGAAATGGCAGACATGAACACTTAAAGATGGCAAGACACAAACACTTCTTGGCTTGCTCAGCTAAATGTTATAATGAGTCTAAAAGAAAAACTTACATTGGCTCAGTGATCTTTGAGATATTGATGGAGTCTGTAAATTTCTGCAAAAATTTTTACCTGAAGGAAAGAAAAGGACACTATGAGGGTATGTTAATGTGGAGGAGTTTTTTCTTAAAAATTCGTATATCACTTAACAGCTGACCTAACACTGACATTTAGTGTAACTACATATTCATCAGGTTGATTTGTTCTAGTTTTTTATGAACCAAAGATTGAACCTAGGAGTTCTGAGCACATCCTAAGCAACTTTAAATATTTTTGATAAAGACAAGGTCTTGCTGAATTGCTGATTGTGGCTTTGAACTTGCAATCTTACTGCTTCAGCCTCCTTTGCCACTGTGATGATAGGCATGCTTCATTGTGCCCAGCTCAGGATTGTTCTAGTACTAAGGAATTTTTCTTACATTTTTTTCCTTTGCCTACTTCTCTCACCCATCACCTGGCAGTAGCTATTTCATCCATCTCAATAGGTTTATTACTTGAAATCTAAAATCATAGATAGCTGCCTTTAGAAATCTCCACCTAAGTTCAGCAATAAATATACACTTGAGCCACAGGGAGGGAAAAGCTAAGTTTCAATAAAACAGAACATGAAATCATATTCAGAAAACACAAACACATAGAGAAAAGTACACTATCCTAATAAGTACTCGCTGCATTGTCAGAAACACCTTGGTATTCACAGTCTTCACGTTGCACCAATTTGTATGGAAAGCCAAACTTTCATTGCCAATGTGTCTTCTAAACCCCATGAAGAAAACAAGAAGGAAAGAAAGAAAATTTTAAACTTTATCAGAATTAGCTATTCTACCCATCTAGCCTTTGTGTTTAGAAAGTTAAAAAAATATATAACCACCAACCCAAATCTCTTTGTAAATCAATTTTCTCTCATAGACACAAAATAGGCATAATCTAAATTCTTGCTAAATTGAGAGCTCTGAGAGAGACTGCATTGCCGCTAATCAGCAGATGTCTGCAGATGGGTCTTCTGCAGGACTTGTTCACAAAGGGCCATGTGCTAAAGGCAATTTGAACTACAGACACTCAAATCAAAAAGAATGTAATAAATGTTAGCTATTTCCAAATTTCTTCATGTTGCTCAAGTGGAGACAAAAATGAGATGTCCATGAATAAATGGTTCCTTTCTGTTTTCTAATGAAATAACTTACAAAAGGATAATTTTAAAAGAAAACATATCCTAAGGAACTTACTGTCACAATTTAATAAGCCTTGCTTGTTGCATGAGGATAGAAGTTACAGTGTGTACAATATTTTCAAATGGGGGAGATACCACAAAAAATGAAGAATACATAGAAATATCTTTCATACTGAAAAATGTCATCAAGACAGAAAATATTTTCAGTTATGTCTTGTCTTTATCTGCAGCATCTCCACATCTGGCTTATGGCACATTTTAATTAGCTCCTGATTGCTTTTCTTTAGGTGTTTCCTCATTTGAAGCATTTTCAGATTTGAATTTTGTAAGTTGCTATACAATCATTTTGCATTCCTTTATAAGTGTCTTCAAATGTTCTTTTTCTTTCTTTTTTTTTTTTTTTTGGTGCTCGGGATTGAACTCAGGGGTACTCGACCACTGAGCCACACCCCAGCCCTATTTTGTGTTTTATGCAGAGACACAGTCTCACTAAGTTGCTTAGTGCCTCACTGTTGCTGAGGCTGGCTTTGAACTGGCGATTCTCCTGTCTCAGCCTCACTAAATGCTGGGATTACCGGCTTGTGCCACCGCGCCCGGTTTATTTTTGTTTTTTGATACAATCTAAGTTGCTCAGGCTGGCCTTGAACTTGACATCTTCCTGCCTTAGTCTCCTCAGTAGGGAAATTATGGGTGTGCACCACTGTGAAAGCTGTTTTTAGTTTACTATAACAAAAAGGAAAGAACAATGGAAAAAATGAGAAATGTTTTTTTTGTTTTAATTACCTATTTGCAAAAATAGTGTTTACAAAACAGCAAATCACATTACCAAAGTTATCTTTAAATCTGGGTGCCTCCTTTTTGTGGTGTACTTCATATTAAGATGCAGATGTGGGAATGTAAGGATTGTAGAAGGAATGAGAATTTTTACCTGATCTTTTAGTCTTCCAAAGTATCAGTATGTACATATAAAATTCATGGCCTAGTAAGTTTTCACAAATGTGCTTTCCACAGCTGCACTCCGGGGACCCACAATTGTTAAACCTAAGGGTTTTTTCCAGTTCTAAATCAAAATTTTTAGCATTATCCTCTTCTCAGTAAAAGATAAAAATCAATATTTATTAAGAAAATCCGAGTGGGAGTGGTGGTGCATGCCTCTAATCCCAGCCACACAGGAGGCTGAGGCAGGAGAATCACAAGTTTATGCCAGATTCTGCAGTTCAGTGAGGACCTAAGAAATGTAGCTAGAACCTATATTAAAATGTAAAAATAAAAAATATGTAAGTTAAAAGGCTGAGGATGTAGCTCAGAGCTATATCACCCCTGGGTTCAAATCCTAGTTCCAAGAAATTAAAATAATAAAAAAGTTTAAATTGAAATAATAAAGTTTTTTATAAATAATAAAGTTTATTTTGAAATAATAAAATAATAAAGGGCTGGGCATGTAGATCAGTGGTAAAGCACTCCTAGGTTCAAGAAGAAGAAGGAGGAGGGGGGAGGCGCCAGCGCCCGCGCCAGCACAAAGGGAAACCGAGTCAGGCGAGGGAGCCGCGGATGAAAAATCACTCACACACACACACACCACTAGGCAAGAGACTCTCTTTATTGAGCTCAGGTCCCTCTTTATATATCCTCCAAGCGCTATAGGGTGGATAGGGTGTGACTATTCTATTAGCATCCGCTACAGGGTGGATAGGGTGTGACTATTCTACGAGCACCCTGAGGCTATTCACAGGAATGCGGAACTCTTACAAGAATGCGGAACTATGGCCAAAAGCTCATGATTGAAAAACCTGATA
>PVHX01022284.1:0-27987 GCA_004024805.1 Geosciurus inauris | reverse complement strand
TTGCATGCCTTCATCATGGTCACATTTGCCATCCAGATTTTTGCACTGTGGCCCATGTTACAGAAGAAACTCAAGGCTTGTACTCCCGGCAGCTATGTGGGGGTCACACTCCTTTTTGCATTTTCAGCCTTGGGAGGCCTGCTGTCCATTAGTGCTGTGGGAGCCATACTCTTTGCTCTTCTGCTGGTTTCCATCTCATTCCTCTGCCCTTTCTACCTCATTCGTCTGCAGCTTTTTAAAGAAAACATTCATGGGCCTTGGGATGAAGCTGAAATCAAAGAAGATCTGTCCAGGTTCCTCAGCTAAGTTAGGGACCCCCATTACCATTATTAAGGCAAGCTGATAGACTGGCATCCTAACCAGCATAAAGTCTGAAGGCAGAGCCCATTCTGGGAGCAGCAGCTAATATGGATGAGAGAACAGAGATCAGAAGAAAAAAATAACCAAAGGCTTGGGTGGTGAAGGTGTTTACCCTCCTGTCATTTTCATTTTATGATGAAAAAGCTTTCTAGTGATCTCTTGAATTATTGCCCATCTGTTATTCACTATAACAGATGAAGTGATGGTCTCTATTAAAAAAGTAACAACACACACACAAAATATTTTTTCTCATCATTTCCTACATGACTTTATATGTCTTGAATGCACAGCCTGCTTATAGTGTCTATTTCGGCTCAGAAATTTTAAACTCCTGTCACAATCAAGTACATCTATCATTTTTCTTGTTTTGTCTTCTCTTTTGTGTGTGTTACTTTTGAATCCCTTTCCTATGCTAAATTTATATACAAATTAATCATTTCTTATAATGCCTTTATAGGCTTTTTTATATTTAGATCTTTGAGATTTTTTTCATGATTATCTACAACTATCTGTGATGCTTTAGATATATATTTAGGTTCTAGTAGTGTTCATTAAATAATGTAGCCTTGTCTTTCTGGACCCATCAATTGAATACATGGGCTGCTACTACATTTTGTTTTGGTTCATTGATATATGGTCATCCCTTGAGGGATTGGTTTCAGGAACCCCCATAGTTACTGAAATCTACAGATGCTCAAGTCTATACATAAAATGTTATAACATTTGCATATAACCTATGTACATCCTACTGTATCCTTTAAATCATCTTCAGATAATATCTAATATCTATGCAATGCTGAGTGAATGGTTGTTATACTATATGATTTTGGGAATAATGACAAGAAAAATAAAGTCTGTACATGTTCAATACAGATGAAATGCCCTCCCAATTTTATTAGTGCCTTTTAATTATACAGAATAATGGGTTTCATTGTGGCATATTTGTACATGTGTATGACATACCTTGATCATATCCACTCCCCATTACCCTCTCTTACCTTCTCTTGCCCTGTCTTTGATAGTCTCCCTGCTACTTTCATGTCATCTTTTTGCCCCTGTGTTAGGGTTTGGATGTGACATGTCCCCCAAAAGCTCATGTGTGAGACAATGCAAGGTTTAGAGGAGAAATGACTGGATCATAAGAGCTTTACTCCAATCAGCGGATGTGCATTAACTGCTAGCTAAAGGCAGATAGGGTGTAGCTGAAGGAGGTGGGTCCCTGGGGGTGTCGCCTCGGGGTATAAATTTTGTGTCTAGGGAGTGGAATTTCTCTCTCAACTGTCTGATCATCATCTAAGCTGCTTGCCTCTGCCACACTCTTCTGCCATGATGTTCAAACTCACCTTGATCCCTGAGGAACGGAGCTAGCTGCCTATAGACCAAGACCTCTGAAACCATGAGCCCCCAAATAAACTTTTCCTCCTCTACTATTGTTCTGGTTGGTCTTTTAGTCACAGCAGTGAAAAAGCTGACTAAAACACCCTAGATTCAACATATGAAAGAAACCATGCCATATTTGTCTTTGTTAGTCTGGCTTATTTAGCTTAACAGTTCCATTCTCCCACACATTACACAATTTCATTCTTATTTATGGACTGAGTGTTCTCCATTGTGTATATATCCCACATTTTCTTTATTCATTCATCCACCAATGGAAACCTAGGCTGATCCCATGACTTGGCTATTGTGAATTGTGCCATGAAAAATGTGTACGTCTGTGGTATGCTGACTTTAATTCCTTTAAGTATATATCCAGGAGAGGTATAGCTGGATCATATGGGAGTTCTATTTTTAGATTTTGGGTATCTTCCATACCGATTTCAATAGTGATTGTACTAATTTATATTCCCACAAACAGTTCCTTTCCCTTCATCAGCATTTATTATGTTTTGTATTTTTTTGTTTTCCTCTGTGTGTGTGTGTGTGTGTTACCGGAAATTAAACACAGGTCCTTTATGCATACTAGGCCAGTGCTTGTCACTGAGCTCCATCCCCAGCCCTGATTAATATTCTATTTGGAATCATTTTTTGCTTTTCTATGAATTTTAGAATTCTTTTTTGTAGTTTTGTAAAGAAAATCATTGGTATGGGGGGGCGTTGCATTGAATTTGTAGATTGCTTTTGGTAATGTGACTGGAATGAGATGGAATCTCAATGTAGTTTTAATTTGCATTTCCCTATGGTTGAACATTTTTTCATATAATTATTGGCCATTTGTACTTGTTTTGAGAAGTGTCTGTTCAGTTCATTTGCCCAATAATTGGTTGGTTATTTTGGGGGGTGTTAAGTTTTTGAATTCTTTATGTATTCTCGATAGTAATCTTCTGTTGAAAGAGTTGCTTACAAAGACTTTCTCCCATTCTGTAGGCTGTCTCATCATTCTGTTGTTTCCTTTGCTATGCAGAAACTTTTTAACTTCCATTTGTCAATTTTTGCTATTATTTCCTGAGTTACAAGAATCTTATACAGGACATTGTTGCCTGTGCCTATGTCTTGAAGTGTTTCCCCCTGTTTTCTTCCTGCAGTTTTAAAGTTTCAGATCTTATATTAAGGTCTTTGATCCATTTTTAGTCGGTTTTTGTACAGGATGAGAGATAGGGATCTAGTTTCAAACTTCTGTACATAGGGAGATCCAGTTTTTCTAGCACCTTTTGCTAAGAGGTTGTGTTTTCTCCCATGTACATTTATGGCACCTTTGTCAAGAATCAAAGGGCTGTAGCCACATGGGGTTTTTTGTGTGTGTGTGTGTCCTCTGTTCTATTCCATTGGCCTATATGTTTGCTTTTATGCCAGTACCATGCTGGTTTTGTTATGATGACTCTGTAGTATATTTTGACATCAGGTATTGTGATGGCTCCAGCATTGATCTTTTTGCTTAGGACTGTCTTGGCTATTTGGAATCATTTTTGCTTTCATATGAATTTTAGAATTGTTTTTTCTAGTTCTGTAAAGAAAATCATTGGTATTGGGGGGAGCGTCGCATTGAATTTGTAGATTGTTTTTGGTTAATATGGCCATTTTAATAATATTAATTCTGTCCATTTGTGAATATATTCTTTCCTTCTTCTAATGTCCTCTTCAATTTCTTCAATGTTCTATAATTTTCTTCATAGAGGCATTTCACCTCTTTAATTAGATTTATTCCTAGGAATTTTTAGAACTCTATTGTGAATGAGATTGTTTTTCTGATTTCTTTCAGCATTCCTTGAATATTTTTGACCTGAGGTTGTTTGAATCCACAGATGTGAAGCCTATATGCTGTCGTTTGTATCTGGAGGCCCATGTGTTAAAGTCTTGGTCCTCATCTTGGCACTTGTGCAAGATGGTGGAATCTTTTAGAGTTGGCGCCTAGCAGGAGGTCTTAGGTCATTAGAATGTGCCTTCAAAGGAAGTTGTGGGGACATCCATCTCTTCTTCTCCCTTCCTTCACCATGAAGTGAATATATATTACTGCCATCATGTGCTGCCTCACCACAAGCCCACAAGCAATGGGGACAACTGGCCATGAACTGAAACCTCCAAAATTGTGAGCCACAAACCCTTTCTCTGTATAAGCTGATTATCTTATGTATTATGTTACAGTAGTGGAAAACCAACACACAGATATTGAGGATTGACTGTATTTGTCTTTTTCTTGGACCGATGACACGTTATTATTATCATTATTGTCATACCTTGTGATCTGTTCAAGGGTCTGGTAGGACTGGGCCCTCTCTCTAGCCTTCTTTCTCAAATTGTCTTTACCCATTTGCCCTGTCCTGCTGGGTCATCTCTAACACCAAGTCTAAGTATCAACAGTAGGGATTTTGTCACTTCCCCTCGCCCTCAGTCTCAGTTTATCAATGGCTAATTGATGATAAGCATAATTCCATTTAATTGCTGATGGCTGCGTTTGCCTCTTCATACCCAGAGGAGACATCTGAAAATCGGGTAGCTCCTCCCATGTGCGGAGGGAAACAAATAACTTTCCAGAAGTCCTGCAGAGCAGCAAGTCTGGCAGTGAGAAATAGTGCTGAAACCCATGACATAGAATCTGTGCTTTTTTACAGTCAGAGGGCAGCATGGAGCCCCAAAGGCAAAAGGGATTTGCCCCAGGTTACCCACCAGGGGGCTCCAAGCCCCACACCAGGGCCACCCCTGGTCCCTCCCACAGATGCCTCCACCTCCCTGCCTTTGTTGGCCCCTGGCAGAGGTCTCCTGGAGTGGGGTCCCCCTTGCTCATCACAGTAGCATTGTCAGACTATAGTCTTGTAAGAAAATTCACACTGTCCCACATTAAAAACAAAAAGAGCAGCCAGGCACAGGCCTGTAATCCCAGCACCTTGGGAGGCTGAGACAGGATAATCACAAGTTCAAAGCCAGCCTCAGCAATAGCGAGGCACTACACAACTCAGAGAGACCCTGTCTCTACATAAAACACAAAATAGTGCTGGAATGTGGCTCAGTGGTCGAGTACCCCTGAGTTCAATCCCTGGTACAAAAAAAAAAAAAAAAAAAAAGAGCCAGGTGCAGTGGTGTACACCAATTATGTATATCATAAATAGAGCAATTCTCATTGATATAATCTACAAATTGCTTGCTACTCTAATGTAAATCCATTCTGCTGGGCATGGTGGTGCATACCTGTAATCCCAGAGGCGCAGGAGGCTGAGGCAGGAGGATCAAGAGTTCAAAGCCATCCTCAGCAACTTAATGAGACCCTGTCTCTAAACAAAATATATTTTATAAGGGGCTGAGGATGTGGCTCAGTGTTTTAGCACCCATAGGTTCAATCCCCTCATTAATCTATTTATTTTTAAAAATCACTAAACATGCAGGGTGTGATGGTGCACACCTGTAATCCCAGCACTTTGGGAAGCTGAGACAGGGGAATTGTGAGTTGAAAGCCAGCCTTAGCAAAAAGCGAGGCACTAAGCAACTCAGTAAGACCCTGTCTCTAAATAAAACACAAAATAGGGCTGAGGATGTGGCTCAGTGGTTGAGTACCCCTGAGTTCAATCCCTTGTACCAAAAAGAAAAAAAAGAAAGAAAAAAATAAAATACTTAGTGTAGGAAGGAATATGTGCATAGATAGTCAATGAATGAACAAATACAAGCAAAGAATATTACCTAAAATAGGTACATCAGTTTTAAAATCAGTTTTTTTAAAAAAAGGTAATAAACATGTAATAAACAGGCAATTCACAGAAAAGTACCAGGAATGATCTTTTGAGCAAATAAAAAGATGTTCAAATCCATTTGCCATTAGAAAAATGGAATATTAAACAAGGAGAAACAATTTCACTATCCATCCATTTAAAACAAATTTTTAATGTGCATTTTTAAAATCTAGTAACTCAATTGTTGTTAAGGGAACAGCTCTTACAAACTGCTCCTGGGGAAGTAAATCAACCTGATGATAGACAGCAGTTTCTAAATTCCCAAAGAAATCAGAGACTGCCCCACATCTGGGATGTTGATTCTCACGAAGCCCTCCCAGGAATACCTGAGGGAATACGTGCAACAATATGCCAATGCATCATTCTTGGTAATAGCAAACAAGGTTAAACATTTGCCTACCAGCAGTAGAGAATTAAATTATAATGGAATACTATAGAGCAGTTAAAATGAACAAAATAATAGCTACACATTACCAACATGGAATAAATCTCAAGATCATACATATGTTTAAAAGCAAATAAAAAAGTGCATCATGAAGCTCTATTCTATTTATTTTTAAAAGTCAGTAAACAATATTATACTTAGTGTAGGGATGTGTGCATAGTCAATGAATGAAAATATGCCTGGGATTAATATATGTCAACTTTAGAAGATCAGTTACCTCTGGGGAGAGATAACTAGAGGTAACTCTGGGGAGAAGTGTATAAAAAGTAATTTGGGGAGGTTAATTCTTTTTATCGCATTTATTTCTTTAAGGAAAAAAATCTGAAGTATATCAATATTGGTTAATATGTTGACACCTGCTGAACTTGGGCAAAACAATTCACGTTGAAATATCATTTAATTCTGCTTCGGTGAGAGTGCATGAAAATGAAGGCAGATTTAAGAAGTAAGTTAATGAGAAGTTACTGAGAAACGGGAATGAGGAGGGACTGAAATCTCTGAGAAGACACTGGAGGCGGGAAAGACAGGGGCCATGTGGGTGGGAGTTTGGGGTGGGAGCAGAGGGAGGCCCGAGAGCCTTGAGAAGGTCTAAGAAACCCATCGCTTCCCTGAGTCACGTTTCAGATTCCAAACTGTGGGTATCAAGTGCGAGGAGGGACTTGCCTCCCTTTTAATGCAAATTACAACATTCTAAAATGAGAGTTCTAAACGCACGACTAATGAAAAAACTCAACCTACTTCGTCCTCTTAGTAGGAATCAGAACCGTACACAATTTGCTCTCTTCTTTGCCTCTTTTCTCACGGGCTCATTTTGCACGGTGTAAAATGTCACATTCTAATATCCGAACTATAAAAGGTGGTGTCCCACAGTTGCCAGCTTCTCCGCAGCCACCCCCAGCAGGCGGCACGTCCTATGCACCCCCTTTGTTACCCAGAACTGGGAATTTGGTCGGGATCTCCCAGCGCCAGCAGCCCACGCACGGAGGGCGGGACTGCGGATCCTCAATGTCATCTCCGCTTTACAAATTCCCGGTGTAATAGGTATAAAAACATCGTTTTGTTTTACCACTAACTAAAAACCAACAGGAGATAAGGCAGAACTGTGAAAACTGGAATTGATAAAGGAAAGAAAGAAAGGACTTAAAATTGAAAGGAAAACTTCCGCGAGAGCCAGCGTGAGACTCCCCTGGGAGCCACGGAAACCTGACCCGCCCCCTTTTCTTTCAGAACTACCTGTTTTCTGGCTTTGCATATTCGCACCTCAGGCTGTTTGTATCCAAACAAGTGCACCCCGCAGAGTTACTGGCCTCCCCAGGAATACCCAAATGAATAGCCAGGGTCGCAAATATCCAAGTCTTTTCCTTCCTTCTCACCACCCCCTCACTTTCTTTCTTCTTTTCCAGGCAGAATCGTCAAACAAATGAGTAGTTTTCCTGACTTTATCACTGCCTTCTAAATGAGTTCTGCGCAGGTAAAGCCCAGGGTACTAAAGAATGAGGACCATATCCCTCTCCCGCTTTTTCTTTGCACTGTGTACTAGGGCTAAAATCTTAGGCAAGGAGGAAAATTAACGCTCTGGTAATACCATAATTATCTTGAAAAGCAAAAAGTAAGTTTGCAGATGTAGTACATTTTTATTACTTTGCAATACTTTCAAGGCAGAGGGTGTGACAGTGGTTCCTTCACCTTCCGAATATAAGCTCTTGTTGCTCTAAGGTTTATTTATTTTTTAAATGTTTTTTCTCTCTTCTCCCCTCTCCCCCTCCCTAACAAGATTAGGGAGACAGTGTTATCTTTTCTTCCCCTAGTTGTGTTGCCTTGAACACACCCACTACAGAAAGGAGATGCCTGCTGAGGGTCTGGGGAGTGAGTATCTCCCAAATTGACAAGTAAATCCTAACACGCCATCAGGGCGCCCTGGGACCCTCTACTTGAAGAGTTCCTGTAAAACCCCCCTGTCCCTCCTGATTGAGTCACAGATTTGGGACAGAAGTACCCTGTGTTTCTCCTTTGCCAGCAAAGCAATAAACCTTCTTTTTCCTTTTTATCAAAACCGTGTCTCCATTATTAAATTGGCATTGGGGACAGAGACCGAGCTTTCAGTCACAAGGGTACCAAATTCATTGTGAAGAAAAAAATGACTAATCATAGTGGCCAATATTCAAAATTACACGATTTTGAAATTAAGGTACAAATTTGAGGTGCTGCCACCAGAAATTCAAACAACTTAGAGATTCTTGAGAGTAACAATGCAAATCAGAAGCATTAGTTGGAGTTTTTCTGTTTTAGATTCAGAAACTACCCAGAACAATAATCTCAATTCAAGCTGGTTCCAGCCTTATTTCAAATCTGAAATCCCCGCTACAGGTAAGGGGAAACATGCAGACCAAAGATCTACAAATCTGAAATCCATAAGACACATCAGAGAAAATACTGCCATTGCAGCTTTGCTTCATTGAACATGCTGGGGGCAGGTGGTCATAGAACTAGAGAGGTCATACAGCTGCACACTGCAAAGGACTATGAAGAATTCTCATAGGATGGACAAAATTTTCCCATTTCCCTCTTGCATAATTCTTTTTTGTTTCTTTGCTTGTTTTGAAACAGTCTCCCTACGTTGCTCAGGCTGGCTTTGAACTCCTGGGCTCAAGTGGTGCTCCTGCCTCAGCCTCCCAAGTAGCCAATTATTTTTAGTAAAAAATGTTTTCCATATTAATTTCAGGTCATTTGCTCAACAAAATGTAATTTTCATTCTCCAGATAAAATAATTTTGAAATTGTAACCCAACCATTAATTTGAGGATTAAAACGTAGCCAATAGACTAAAAAATGTTAGTGTCATTCTTTATCTCCAAATAGAGTTATTTCATTTACATTTCCTTTTGACACTTGTGACAAAAGGGGTATGAAATGTACCCATAGTGTTGATTTGGTTGGTGGGGGTTACCTCCCCTTCCTCCTTGGCATAAATGATTTTCCCAAACATCTAACAGAAGAAGACAGTGAGTGAAATTCAACTTTTGAAAGAAACTTTTGTAATTTGGGCAGTAAAGATTAGAATTTTTAAAAATTGTTCTAACATTACTTACATGAATTAAATATTAATAAATTGGCTGCTTCTCACTCTTGAGACAGTTTGCATTCTCCCTTGAATGTGTATCTACTTTCCTAAATTAACCTGTCTATGCAAAAAAAAAAGCAAATAAATTGAGGTTAAAGAAAGTTAACCATATGAGTTTATATATATGAACCATATATATATACACGTGTATATCACCATATATGTATGTAAATTATGCATCAAATTTATGCTATGTATAAACACAAATATAGTGTGTATGTATGTATGTATGTAAATTATGAATCAGAAATTATGACATGATGGGATAAGAAGGAAAACACACCCCAGAAGGAGCAGGTGGCAGCTGCCAAGGTGAGGGCAGCCAGAAGTGTGCTGAGGACCAAGAGGTGGCTGCTTGAGGATTAGCTAGGGACTGGGTCCTACTTCTCCTGCCTCCTTGCTAAGCAGGGACCCCTGACACCTCTGCCTCTACACCCCATTAGTGAGAGTAGCTGGACAACGAGGCCTTGTGGTGTCCTAAGAATTGGAAGCAGCCAGGAGAAATGGAAGTCCATGTAAGTCTGAGAGGCTCTGGACACCCTCCCAAGAAGTCCTGCTCAGCTCTGCCCATAGGTAGGCAGGTTAGGATTAACAAGAGCATCATGGACAGGCAAACAGGGGACCTCAGATACACCAAGGCAAATGTTTGTGAGTCAGAGTGGGGTTCCCTTGCTCTACTAGGGGTAGAAATCATGAAAAGGCAAATGTACGGCTCTTTTCAATGTTACCTGTTTTTGGTTTTACCTGCTCATCAGAGAGTTCTTTCACTCAATTCGAGATAAAAATTCTGAAGGGGCAAGCAATATCATCTGGAGGACGTTTTATTGGGGTTGGGCACAAGGGAAACAATGCATGGGCTAGGGTTCCAGGACTGTTTTCTGAGGGTGTGAGGAACAAAGCCTGCAGAAGAAAGGGTGGCTCACTCAGGCTGAGTCAGTGGCTGCACACTTCAGGTATTCTGTATACGCTTTATTGGTTATTTGCTCTCCACATCAGAGCTTGCACTTCACACAGCCATCCGTGATTTGCACTTGCGTGTTGAGTGCAGCAGGTGGATTTTTCAGATGTCTTATGAGTACATTCCTTTACTTTACAACCAAGGTCTGTTTCAATCCTCACCTAAAAATTGGAGATAAGGGAAGTGGCCAGCTTCCCCTCTCCTTTTCCTTCCTTATTACATTCTTTAGAGTCCTTATCTTACTGCAGTCTTTCCTATACACGGATAAGTGTTTAACCCAATAACTCACAAAGAATGACAAAAATGCTCACTGCCATTGCCCCAGGAAGGTCAAATGTCAGTCAAGATCAGGCCTAGAGTGCCCCTGGGGGTTGTGCGGAACTGTGAGAGAGGAGTTAGCAGCTCTCAAACCCCATCATTGGTGGAAACAATTCTTTGAAAGTAGTAGACATTCCAGGGAAACCTGGTGGGGAATTAGGGCCCTCCCTGTTCTGTCTCATAAACACAGCTAAGAATTACCGAAGATATAAGGAAAACAACACTACTACATTACCAATTCAATCAGCAAGCCAGTACTAGAGCTCAAGGGTGTGAGTGGGTGGTGGAAACAAAAGGATCTTTTTTTTTTTAAGCAATTCATAAATTTTATTTTATTTTATTATTTTGTATTTTTTTTCCAAATTTTAAAATTTTATTATTATTATTATTTTTTAGAGGATAGCATTTCATTTCTCTGGTTGTAAGTGATATAGAATCACAACATACATGCAGTCATACATAAAGTTAGCTATGATGACCATTATATTCCACCACCTTTACTATCCCCATACATAAAGTAGCTATGATGACCATCATATTCCACCACCTTTACTGTCCCCATGCCCGCTTACACCCCTGTGAACAGAGTTCCTCCATTGTTCCCATGTCCTTTCCCACATTATAGATCAGCCTCCACTTATCAATGAGTACATTCAACATTTGGTTTTCTGAGATTGGCTTACTTCACTTAGCATGATATTCTCCACCTCCATCCATTTACCTGAAAATGCCATAATTTTATTCTCTCTTATTGCTGAGTAATATTCCATTGTGTATATATACTATAGCTTCTTTATCATTCATCTATCGAAGGGCATCTAGGTTGGTTCCACGGTTTAGCTATTGTGAATTGAGCTGCTATAAACATTGAAGTGGCTGAGTCTCAGTAGTATGCTGTTTTTAAGTCTTCTGGGTATAGACTGAGGAGTGGGATAGCAGGCTCAAATGGTGGTTCCATTCCAAGTTTTCTAAGGAATCTCCATACTGCTTTCCAGATTGGTTGCACCAATTTGCAGTTCCACCAGCAACGTATGAGCGTGCCTTTTTCCCTACAACCTCACCAACACTTATTGTTGTTTGTATTCTTGATAATTACCATTCTGACTGGTGAGAGATGAAATCTTAGGGTCATTTTGATTTACATTTCTCTTATTGATAGAGATGTTGAACATTTTTTCATATGTCTGTTGATGGATTGTATATCTTCATCTGTAAAGTTTGTGTTCAGCTCTTTGACCCATTTATTGATTGGGTTGTTAGTTTTTTTGGTGATAAGTTTTTTGAATTCTTTATATATTCTGGAGATGAGTCCTCTATTGGATGTGTGTGTGGCAAAGATTTGTTACCAGAATGTTGGCTCTCTGTTCACCTCATTGATAATTTCTTTTGCTGAGAAGAAGCTTTTTAGTTTGAATCCATCCCATTTGTTGATTCTTGATTTTATTCTTGTGCTATAGGAGTCTTATTAAGGAAGTATGGTCCTAATCTGACATGATGAAGATTTGGGCCTATTTTTTCTTCTATTAGGCATTGAGTCTCTGGTCTGATTCCCAAGTCCTTGATCCACTTTGAGTTGAATTTTGTGCATGGTGAGAGATAGGGGTTTAGTTTCATTTTGCTGCATATGGATTTTCAGTTTTCCCAGCACCATTTGTTGAACAGGCTATCTTTTCTCCAGTGTACTTGTTTGGCTCCTTTATCTAGTATAAGGTAACTGTATGTAAGTGGGTTCGTTTCTGTGTCTTCCATTCTATACCATTGGTCTGCATGTCTATTTTGGTGCCACTACCATGCTGTTTTTGTTACTATAGCTTTGTAGTATAATTTAAGGTCTGATATTGTGATGCCTTCTGCTTCACTCTTCTTGCTAAGGATTGCTTTGGCTATTCTGTGTCTCTTATACTTCCAAATGAATATCATGATTGCCTTTTCTATTTCTATAAGGAATGACGTTGGGATTTTAATTGGAATTGCATTGAATCTATATAGCACTTTGGGAAGTATGGCCATTTTGACAATATTGATTCTGCCTATCCAGGAGCATGGGAGATTTTTCCATCTTCTAAGGTCTTCTTCAATTGCTTTCTTCAGTGTCTTGTAGTTTGCATTGTAGAGGTCTTTCACCTCTTTTGTTAAATTGATTCCCAAGTTTTGTTTTGTTTTTTTTTTTTTTTTGAGGCTATTGTGAATGGGACAGTTTTCCTAATTTCTCTTTCAGAGGGTTTATCACTGATGTATAGAAATGCAATTGATTTGTGGGTGTTGATTTTATATCCCGCTAATTTGCTGAAATCATTTATTAACTCTAAAAGGTTTCTGGTAGAATTTTTTGGATCCTCTAAGTATAGAATCATGTCGTCCGCAAATAATGATAGTTTGAATTCTTCTTTTCCGATTCGTATCCCTTTAATTTCTTTCTTCTGTCTAATTGCTCTGGCTAGTGTTTCAAGGACTATGTTGAATAGCAGTGGTGAGAGAGGGCATCCCTGTCTAGTTCCCGTTTTCAGAGGGAATGATTCCAATTTTTCTCCATTTAGGATGATGTTAGCCTTGGGTTTAGCATAGATAGCTTTTACAAAGTTGAGGTATGTTCCTACTATCCCAAGTTTTTCTAGTGTTTTGAGCAAAAAATGATGTTGTATTTTGTCAAATGCCTTCTCTGCATCAATCGATAAAATCACATGACTCTTATCTTTCAGTTTATTGATGTGATGTATTACGTTAATTGATTTCCAGATGTTGAACCAACTTGCATCCCTGGAATGAACCCCACTTGATCCTGGTGCACTATTTTTTTGATATGTTTTTATATGTGATTTGCCAGAATTTTACTGAGAATTTTTGCATCTATGTTCATCAAGGATATTGGTCTGAAGTTTTCTTTCTTTGATATGTCTCTGTCTGGTTTTGGAATCAGGGTGATACTTCCCTCCTTTTCTATTTCATGAAATAGCTTGAGGAGTATTGATATTAATTCTCCTTTGAAGGTCTTGTAGAACTCAGCTGAGAATCCATGTGGACCTGGGCTTTTCTTGGTTGGCAGGCTCTTGATGGCATCTTCTATTTCCTTGCTTGAAATTGATCTGTTTAAGTTGTGTATGTCCTCTTGGTACAGTTTAGGTAGGTCATATGCCTCTAGAAATTTGTCGGTGTCTTCAGGGTTTTCTATTTTACTGGAGTATAAATTTTCAAAATAATTTCTAATTATCCTCTGTATTTCAGTAGTGTCTGTTGTGATATTTCCTTTTTCATCATAAATTTTAGTAATTTGGGTTTTCTCCCTCCTTCTTTTCATTAGGGTGGCTAAGGGTTTGTCAAATTTGTTTAGTTTTTCAAAACACCAGCTTTTTGTTTTGTCAATTTTTTGAATTGTTTCTTTTGTTTCAATTTCTTTGATTTCAGCCCTAATTTTGATTATTTCCTGTCTTCTACTTCTTTTGGTGTTAATTTGTTCTTCCTTTTCTAAGGCTTTGAGACAAAGAGTCAATTCACTTATTTGTTGGCTTTTACTTCTTCTAATGAATGAGCTTAGTGCTATGCCTTCATGGCATCCCAGAGATTTTGATATGTTGTATCAGAGTTTTCATTTGCCTCTAAGAATTTTTTTATCTCTTCCCTGATGTCTTCTGTTTTCCATGCATCATTTAATAGCATCATTTAATAGCATATTATTTAGTTTCCAGGTGATGGAGTAGTTTCTGCTTTTTAATCTGTCATTAATTTGTAATTTTATTCCATTGTGGTCAGATAGGATGCAGGGTAGAATCTCTATTTTTTTGTATTTGCTAAGACTGGCTTTGTGACATAACATATGATCTATTTTGGAAAAGGATCCATGTATTGCTGAGAAAAAACTGTATTCTCACGTTAATGAATGGAACACTCTATATATGTCTGTTAAGTCTAAATTATTGATAGTTTCATTGAGATCTATGGTTTCTTTATTAAGTTTTTGTTTGGAAGATCTATCCAATGGTGAGAGAGTTATGTTAAAGTCTCCAAGTATTATTGTGTTGTGGTCTATTTGATTCTTATATTTGAGAAGGATTTGTTTGATATATGTAGAAGCCCCATTATTTGGGGCATGGATATTTATGATTGTTATTTCTTGTTGATGTATGATTCCCTTAAGAAGTATGAAATGACCTTCTTTATCTCTTCCACCATCTTTGGTTTGAAGTCCACTTTATTTGATATGAGGATGGAAACTTCTGCTTGTTTGCGGGGTCCATGTGAGTGATATGTTTTTCCCACCCTTTCACTTTCAATCTGTGGATGTCTTTTCCTATGAGATGAGTCTCTTGAAGACAGCATATTGTTAGGTCTTTTTTTTTTAATCCAGTCTATCAGTCTATGTCTTTTAATTGGTGCATTTAAGCCATTTACATTCAGGGTTATTATTGAGATATGATTTGTAATTCCGGTCATTTTGGTTTGTTTTAGGATTTTACCTTGAGTTGTTTTCTCTTTTGAATGGTCTTTCCTTTAGTGTAGTTCTTCTCTTTGTAAATTTTCATTGTTGGTTATCATTTCCTCCTCGTGCAATATTTTGCCAAGAATGCTGTGTAGTGCAGGCTTTCTTGCTGTAAATTCTTTTAACTTTTGTTTATCATGAAAGGTTTTTATTTCATCATCAAATCTGAAGCTCAATTTTGCTGGATATAGGATTCTTGGTTGGCATCCATTGTCTTTCAGGGTTTGGAATATGTAATTCCATGATCTCCTGGCTTTTAGGGTCTGGGTTGAAAAATCTGCTGAGATACAAATTGACCTCCCCTTATATGTAATCTGGTTCCTCTCTCTTGAGACCTTTAAAATTCTATCCTTATTCTGTATGTTGGGCATTTTTATTATAATGTGCCTTGGTGTAAATCTGTTGAAATTTTGTACATTTGGTGTCCTGTAAGCCTCTTGTATTTGATTTTCCACTTCATTTTTCATATTTGGGTAATTTTCTGATATTATTTCATTGAAGAGATTGTGCATTCCTCTGGTTTGAAATTTTGCGCCTTCTTCTATCCCAATAAATCTTAGATTTGGTCTTTTGATGCTGTCCCATATTTCTTGTATGTTCTGTTCATGATTTTTTTTACCATCTTCATTGTATGGTCAAGTTTATTTCCAAGATTGTATATCTTGTCTTCATTACCCAAGGTTCTGTCTTCCAGGTGATCTAGTCTGCTGGTGATGCTTTCTATTGAGTTTTTTATTTGGTGTATTGTTTCCTTCATTTCAAGAATTTCTGTTTTTTTTTTTTTTTCATGATCTCTAGCTCTTTCTTAAAGTAATCTTTTGCTACTTGTAATTGCTCTCTTATCTCTTTGTTAGAATGATCAATGGTTGCTTTTATTTGCTCTCTTATTTCTTTGTTGGATTGATCAATTTTTGCCTGTAATTGCTCACTTATGTCATTCTTTAAATCGCTGGTCATTTTAATTATATACATTCTGAATTCTTTCTCTGACATTTCATCAACTGTGTTGTCAATGGATTCTGTTACAGTGGTATCAAGGTTTATTTGGGGCACTTTCTTCCCCTTTTTTTTTTCATGTGGATTGTGTATCTTCCTTTCTTGAAATACCAATCTGAGGTATTGCGGCTTCTATCCTATAATCTTGTATTGACACTCCAGATTACCTGTGTCTCACCTTGGAGCTACTTCTGTTTCCCCAGTGTCCCCAGATGGGCACTACTGCCACTAAAGTTGGTGGCGGAGGTAGTGGATGTACCTCTAGAGGGCAGTAGAAGTGACCTTGGCTGGGCTCCTGAGGCAGCCCCTGAGGGCTGCTTTGCCCCTCTCTTGAACTCCTGCTGGTAAACAAGAACTCTGGAGTAGAACTGGAGGCAGGCCCAGGTCTCACTTAGGCAGGGTCACAAGCTGGAGAGTCTGTGTGCGACCCTTAGAGTGAGTGTGAGCTTCCCTGGGGCTGGAGGCTAGCAGACTCTGGTCTGCCTTCAGCTGGGCACCCCTGGCATTCCCTATTGGCGGTTTTGGGCCTTCTGTCTCGCCTGACCACAGGAACTCTGGAGTGGAACTGAGGCAGGCCCAGAGCGCACTTGGGTGGGACCTCTTCACGCTGGGATCTCTGAGTGTGCCTTCCTCTGTGGCTGGTAGCTATCAGTCTGTGGTCAACCCTTGGTTGGACACCTGTGGAGTTTCTTGAGGGTGGATTTGGGCCCTCTGTAGCTCCTGTTGGTCCACAAGAACTCTGGAGTGGAACTGAAGTGGACCCAGGCCACAGTTGGGCAGGGCTGTGTCACGCTGGGGTCTCTGTGGAGACTCTTACCCTGAGTTTGGGCTCCCCAGTAGCTAGCGGCTAGCAGTCCCTGATCTCCCTTTGGCTGAACACCATGGAGTTTCCTGAGGGTGGATTTGGGCCTTCTGCGGCTCCTGCTGGTCCGCAGGAACTCTAGAGTGGAACTGAGGTGGGCCCAGACTGCCTCGTGCTGGTGTCTCTGGAGCGACGCTTGCCCTGAATTTGGGCTCCCCAGTGGCTAGAGGTAGCAGTACCTGGTCTCCCTTTGGCTGGACACCTGTGGATTTTTCTGAGGGTGGATTTGGGCCCTCTGCCACTCCTGCCAGTCTGCAGGAACTCTGGAGTGGAACTGGGGTGGACCCAGGTCGCCCTTCGGCAGGGCTGCCTCGTGCTGGGGTCTCTGGAGCTGGTGTCTCTGGAGTGACTCTTACCCTGAGTTTGGGCTCCCCTGTGGCTGGAGGTAGCAGTCCCTGGTCTCTCTTTGGCTGGATACCCATGGAGTTTCCTGAGAGCAGATTTGGGCCCTCTGCCACTCCTGCCGGTCCACAGGAACTCTGGAGCGGAACCAAAAAGGTTCTTAAATAGAATGAATGTACTCAGAGATAGTCCAGTATGTCCATGCGAGAACAGAAGACTGGGAACGACCAAGAATAAATCTTAGAAAAGAATAATATTTTGTATAATTAAAAGAGAAAAAGTAAGGTATTGCTAAAAGGAGGGTTCCGGGGGTGGTGCCACATGGGTCCTGCTCGACGAGTTGGGGTCCAGAAAAGACGAGGAAGGGGTCTTCAGGGAGGAAGATGACATGGGGTCTTTCTGGACAGTGGTGGTCTGCAGAGCCAAATTCCCCAGGCCCCGGGGTGTAGGTAAAGAATCTGCTCTGTCCCAGTAAGATGCAGAAACACCGGAGCAAGATGCAGAAAACACTGCTTATTCCAGAAACTACAGAAGCTTATATGCACTCTTGGGCCAATCAGGTCCAAAGGTCACAAACAAAGGGGTGGGTCTTTGGCAAGAGCACAGTCTATTAGCATAGAATGGGGAAGGATGGAAGGGCGGGGTTGGAAGGTATGGAGAGTGCTCCTACAGTAAGGCATGGACAGAATAACATAATTGACTCTCAAAAAAGAATTTATTAAGAATGGAGATAAAGTTGAAACATTCTCCCAAAAGGTACAAAGTCCAGTTTTATACCAGTTCTATGAAGTGTTCATATAATCCCTGTTATATGAACTCTTCTCAGAACATAAAATGGTGGAAAGTTTTCATTTCATTTCCCAAGACTAGAATAACCTTCATACATTGACACACAGACTATCAAAAAATAAGGAAAAGAGCCAGGCAAGCTGGGCATGGTGGCGCACACCTGTAATCCCAGCACTTTGGGAGGCTGAGACAGGAGTATCGCGAGTTCAAAGCCAGCCTCAGCAACAGTGAGGCACTGAGCAACTCAGTGAGACCCTGCCTCTAAATAAAACACAAAATAGGGCTGGGGGTGTGGCTTAGTGGTCAAGTACCCCTGAGTTCAATCCCCAGTACCAATAAATAAATAAATAAGAAAAAAGAAACTGGGTGTAGTGGCACATACCTGTAATCTCAGCAGCTCAGGAGGCTAATGCAGGAGGATCACAAGTTCAAAGTCAGTCTCTGCAATTTAGAGAGGCTCTAGCAACTCAGCTAGACCCTATCTCTAAATAAAATGAGAAAAAGAGATGGGGATGTGGCTCAGTGGATAAGTGCAATCCTTGGTACACAAAAAAGAAAGAAACAAACAAAGAAACCATAGAGCAAATTCCCTATGAACCAAGAGGTTGAAAATCTAATAAAATATTATATACTGATATAATTAGTATACTAAAAGCAAAATACATCATGTATTATACTAAAAGCAAAATACATCATGACCAAACAGGAATTCCCCCAACCCATCCTAGGATTGGAAACATCCCAGGAATGACTGAATGAGCTGATTCAACAAAAACCAAAATTTGAACTAATCCAATTCAGAAATTCAGCAAAGGAAGTAAGTATTATAGTAGATACCGAAAATGCAATTGAAAAATTCAACATTCTTAATAAAAATTGTTTACAGGAAAAAAGATTCTTAACTCATTAAAAAGTGTCAACCAAAAACTTAGAGCAAATGTGCATCAAGGAGTTTTTCATTCAAAATCAGAGCTCGGCACAGGTGGCACACACCTCCCCATGCCTGGGCTGAAGGAGCAAGGTGGCTCAGGAAGAAGAGAACAAGATGTCCAAATACTGAAAAGAAAGGACAATCTTTTTATTATTTGTGGATGATGATTAGTATAGCTGGAAGATGTAAGAATCAGCTGTTAAAGTATTAGAACTAAATACAACTCCATAATAAAATAGTCATGATAATACCTAACAACAAAAATGGTAGTAGCCAATGCACCAGTGCTAACTTTTATGACAAGCACTATTTTAAGCTCTTTAAATCAATAAGAGAATGTAATGGTTTCAGAAATGTTACAAATAAGGTTGCCCCAAAGACCTTCCTTTTTATTCTTTCTTTTTGGGGGAGGGGCGGGGAGTACTAGGGATTGAACTCAGGGGCACTCGACTACGGAGCCACATTTCCAGCCCTATTTTGTATTTTTATTTAGAGACAGGGTCTCACTGAGTTGCTTAGCCCCTCGCTTTTGCTGAGGCTGGCTTTGAACTCTCCATTCTCCTGTCTCAGCCTCCCTAAGTGCTGGGATTACAGGTGTGCACTACCGTACCAGGCCCCAAAACCTTCTAAACAACAAGAAAAGTTTATATAACAAAAATCCTTTTAAAAAAGCTGAGATCTTAGTAAAATTCCAAGTAAAAAAGAAACCAAAAATGGAGCAGTACGTGCTCACTGTAAAGTGCTGTTCCTAAAACCCAGAAGTTTGAATTTAACACCAAGGTATCGATAAGGAGATAAGGATATGGACCTGCTTCAGAAAAGAGTCAGAGCTGGAGGCTTTGCACACAGCCATAGCCCTCAGAAAAATGCTAGGCTGGAATAGAATCTACCTCCTGGTACAAAGAAGTTTCTCTCGCCTGAATTCTTACTGAAAGACTTTATAGCCCCCATCCCTCATCCCACATCCACCCTCTGAGAATCCATAATGATAAAATAATATAGTTTGGGGGTTCAAATTTACATCACCACATGATCCAGAAAGCTGCAAGTCAAGACACTGTATCATCCCTAAAGCACCGTTTCCCTGAATGTCCCCTCTGTTCCCAAAAACCTAGCCAAGTTAAGGGAACAATGAGAGCAAGCTTGGGCCGAAAAGTCCAGGTATTATCTTGAAGGCTTTCTTGTATGCACACTGGGAACTAAGGCAAGTTAGTATTGTACATAAAAAGCTACTTTGTGCATGAATGCCAGGACAGTTGCTCTTTGGGATGTTGGTCATACAGGCAAACTAAGGAAAGCTAATGCTGATAATGTCACTGCTTCTGCAGCCTAACATGTAAAGCCTCTCTCTGAGTGGGCACAGGTGCAGAACTGAGGGCACTGTGGAAAGGATACTTGTCATTCATTCAGCTGGCCACCACTGGACAAAACACCATGAGGGAGAAGAGGCACTGCTGGTAAAACACTGTGAGAGACTTGGGTGCTATCAACCTGTCACCACTGAACTCTTCTTGGAGCAGTCCCTGATCTCTTGAAAATTTCCCCAATAAAACCATATGTCTCCTGTACTGTCTCTGGGCAATTTCTCTGGCCTGTCCGCAACCCGCCATACTTTTCCTGGCACAACTGGGATGAGGATAAGACAGACATGAACAGAAAAATTGATCCTAGACTGATAATACTCATGGGACATAATAAAAAAACCACACTGGTTAGGCAAGGCTTATAGCCATAGATAAGTCCCCCTGGAGATGACTTATACCCAACACTGCAAACACACAAGAAAGCAATCACCATGAGCGAGGAAAAGAGACACGACAAAGAGCAGGTTGCTGGCCCAGAACTTCGGCCAGTACAATAATCTGATGCAGATTATACAACAATGCTGTTTAAGATTATTGCAGCCACAAAATAAAAATTGCATTAAAAAACAGAAAAGCATTGTAAGAAAAATTGGGAAGCCTTGCAGGGAGAGAGAAGCAGCTTTAGAAATAAACATTGTAGTTAGAAAATTGAAAATTCAATGACTAACTTAGGTTAGAAAGAAGTTCCAGAAGGATGAGACAAAATGGAGAGAGACAGTATTACAAAAGATAATGCCTGCACTTTTCTCGAAGTGTTGAAAGATAGGAACCCTTAAATTCAGGAAGCATAAATTTCATAGACGATAAAATAAATCTGCACAAAGCAGAATGAAAATAGAGAACACCAAGGACAAAGAGATGTTATTCACAAAGACACAACTTGAAAAACTTTGATGAGATGGACAAGTTTCTGAGAAAATGCCAATGCAAATTAAGAAAATCGAAAGCAATATTGAATGCCTGAAAATATTTTTGAAATGTGCAATTAGGTGCCCTTTAGTACAATTTGAAACATTGTACAATCACCATGTCTATGTAAATATTTATCCAAAATATTTTCATCACAATAAAAAAGAACTCCAACCCAGGAAGAATTGACCCTCATCTGCCCACCCAATACCCTGGCAACCACCAGCTGCTTTCTGTTCACAGAATTCCTGTACCAGACATTTCATGTAAGTGGAATCATACAATATGTAGTCTTTTGTGTCTGGCTTCTGTCACCCACTGTGTTCTCAATGTTCATCCATGTTGTAGCAGGTATCAGCACTTCATTCCTTTTTGGGGGGTGGGATATTAGGGATTGAACTCAGGAGCATGTCACTAAGCCACATCCTCAGCCCTATTACTTTTTGTATTTTTATTTGGAGACATCTCACTGAGTAGCTTAGGGCCTCACTAAGTTGCTGAGCCTGGTTTTGAACTTTCAATCCAGCTGCCTCAGCCTCCCAAGCTGCTGGGATTACAGGTGTGCACCACTGTGTCCAGCTGGCACTTCATTCCTTATTGATGGATCTGTAATACCTCCACCATATAGATACATTACATTTTTTATCCATTCCTTTGTTGATGAACACTTGAGTTGTTTCCACATTTGGGCTATTGTGAATAATGCTTTTATTTATATAAAAGTATTTCTGAATACCAGTTTTCAGTTGTTACGGGAACATTCCACTGAGTGAAACTGTAGGTCATATGGTAATTGTTTAATTTTTTGAAGAATCATCAAACTGTTTTTCATAGTGGCTGTCCTATTTTGTATTCTCAATAGCCATATCTAAAAGTTCCAGTTTTTCCATATCCACATTCATAATGTTTTGATTTTTTAAAAAGATTTTATTACAACCTAAGGAGTATCAAATGCTTATGATTTGCATTTCCCTGAAGACTAATGATGTCAAGTATCTTTTTTTTTTTTGGTACCAGGGATTGAACTCAAGGGTACTTGACCACTGAGCCACGTCCCCACTCCTCAGCCCTATTTTGTGTTTTTCTGTAGAGACAGGGTCTCACTGAGTTGCTTAGCACCTCACCATTGCTGAGGCTGGCTTTGAACTCGAGATTCTCCTGTCTCAGCCTCCCAAAGTGCTGGGATTACAGGCGTGTGCCACCACTCCCAGCTTGATGGTATGCTTTTAAGCACATCAATTTCACATTTTGATGAAGTTCCATTTACCTATTTTTGAAAATTTTTGTTGCTTCAGTTTTGGTGTCATATCTAAGAATGCTTTGCCGAGTCTAAGGTCACAAAGATTTACTCCTGTTTTTCCTATTTACTCTCATTTTTTTTTATAGGTTTGTTCTTACATGGAAGTCTTTGATCTGTTTTAGCTTTTTCTTTTTCTCTGTACTGGGGATTGAACCCAGAGATGCACTATCACTTAGCTACATCCCTAGTCCTTTTTTTTTTTTAATTGTGAGAAGTTGTCCCAAGTTGTCCTAAATTGTCCATGCTGGCCTCAAACTTGCAATCCTCCTGCCTCAGCTTCCAAGTTGCTGGGGTTACAGATTTGTCCCACCACTTCTGGCTTAACTTTTTTATATGATGCAAGATAAAAGTCTGATGTCATTCTTTTGCATTTGACTATCCAGTTTTCCCAGCGTCTTTTGTTGAAAAGATTCTTCTACACCCCATTGACTAGACTTGGCACCTTTACTGAAAATCAGCTAACAATGGATGGGTCTATGTCTGGACACTCAATTTTTTACACTGATCTGTATATTTATCCTTGTGCTAGTACCACAGTTGATTACTATTGTTTTGTAGTAATTTGAAATCAGAAAATGTGAGTCTTTCTACTGTCAAAATTCATTAAACAAGAAGTAAAAGACTAAAAACGGGTAGAGGATTTATTTTAAAAGAAAACAGTTTGCCGGGCACGGTGTGTAATCCCAGCACTTAGGGAGGCTGAGACAGGAGAATCATGAGTTCAAAGCCAGCCTCAGCAATGGCGAGGCGCTAAGCAACTCAGTGAGACCCTGTCTCTACATAAAGCACTAAATAGGTCTGGGGATGTGGCTCAGTGGTCGAGTGCCCCTGAGTCTAATCCCCTCTACCAAAAAAAAAAAAAAAAGGAAACAGTTTGTGCTGGGCCTGGTGGCACATGCCTGTAATCCCAGTGACTCAGGAGGCTGACAGGAGAATTTGCAAGTTCAAAGCCAGCCTCAGTAACTTAGCAAGGCCCTAAGCAATTTAGCAAGACTCTGAGACCCTGTCTCCAAATAAAAGTATAAAAAAGGGCTGGGGACATGGGTCAGTGGTTAAGCACCCCTGGGTTCAATCCCTGGTACCAATAAAATAAAATAAGACAGTTTGTAAGCCAGAGAGATGGACCCTTCCATACAAAATGAAAGTGGATAGGAAGAAATGAAAAGTGGGACTGGCTTAACTTGAAAACTTGCCTCCCAGGTTCCCACTCCATATGCAAATAAAGTGCGTGGGAAGTACTCAGTCCCGAGCGACTGACCACAGATCAAAGCTCACTGGCCAGGTCTGGGTACCAAAATGAGGATTTGGAGGTCTGTTTACCTTGCTAGTTAAAACAGGAAAATGGGGCTGGGATTGTGGCTCAGCGGTAGAGCGCTTGCCATGCATGCATGAGGCACTGGGTTCGATCCTCAGCACCACATAAAAATAAATAAAATAAAGATATTGTGTCCATCTACAACTGAAAAAATATTAAAAAAAAAAAAACAGGAAAATGCATGGGAAAGGGCAGCAGTTGAATCCACAGTTCTTCCAGGAACACAGGGCACATTTGTGACATCCACCCACCCACCAGCAAATGGTTACCAAGCTCTTCTCTGAATTAGTGTATTTCTTAAAGTTCACTCTACTTCCCTCCACACTCCCTGCCAGGAGAGTATTGGCTATTTTGGGTCCCTTGTAATTTCATGTTTTAGCATCAACTTGTCAATTTCTGAAAAAAAAAAAAAAAAAAAAAAGTCAGCTAGGATTCTGATAGGGATTGTGCTAAATCTATAGATAAGTTTGGGGAGTATTGCAATTTTAGTGTTAAGTCTTCTGATACATGAACATGGAATGTTTTTCCATTTATTTAAACCTTCTTCAATTACTTTCAACAGTGTTTTGCAGTTTTCAGAGTGTAAGTTCTGAACTTTTGATTAAATTTCTCTCTTAAAATCTTATTCTTTTCAATGTTGTTGGGAATTATATTGCTTCCTTAATCTAATTTTTTGATTATTCATTGCAAGTGTATAGAAATTGATCTTGTACCCTCCAATCTTGCTGAACTTGTTTTGTTCGAAGAGCTTTTTAATATTTTGTTTTTTGGGGGGTTTTTTGGATACTGGGGATTGAACTCAGGGGCACTTGACCACTAAGCCATATCCCCAGCCCTATTTTGTGTTTTATTTAGAGACAGGGCCTCACTGAGTTGCTTAGTGCCTCTCAGTTGCTGAGGCTGGTTTTGAACTTGAGATTCTCCTGTGTTAGCCTCCCTAAGTGCTGGGGATTACAGGTGTGTGCAACTATGCCCAGCTTTTTAATCTATTCTTTAGGATTTTCTGAATATGAGATCATGTCTCTGTGAATAGAGATGGTTTTACCTTTTCCTTTCCAACCTGGATTCCTTTTCTTTTTCTTGTTTAATTGCAATGGCTCAATCAACATTAACAGCCATATAAATGATCAGAGATAAATAAGAGTGGCCAACTTTTTCTTACTCCTGATCTTAAGGAGGAAGCATTCAGTTTTTTCCATTAAGAATTAAGTTAGCTGTCAATTTTTCATAGATGCCCTTTATCAGGTTAAGGAAGTTATCTTCCATTTCTAGTTTTTTGACCATTTTGATAATGAAATGATGTCAGATTTACTCAAATGCTTTTCTGTATCTATAGAGATAATTGTGTGATTTTCTATTGGTATATTATATTAATTGATTTTCAGATGTTAAATCAACCTTACATCCCTGGGATAAATACCACTTGATGGTGGTATACAATTCTTTTTCTATGTTGCTGGATTTGGTTCATTAATATTTTGTTGAGGATTTTACCATCCATATTCATAAGATATACCAGTCTGTGGTTTTATTTCTTTGTGATGTCTTTGAATAGTTTCGGCATTGCAATATGGCTTCATAAAATAAGCTGGGAAGTATTCCCTCTCCTTCTATTTCTTTTTGAATAACCCATGTTAATTCTTGGATTGCTCTGTAGAATTCAGCAATGAAGCCACCTGTTCCTAGGTTATTCTTTGTGTGCAGTTTCTTCGATACCTGATTTAACCTTTTCCTTGTTATAGATCTATTCAGATTGCCTATATCAGCTTTCATCAGTTTCAGTTGTTTGTATCATTTTAAGAATTTGAGCCGGGTGCGGTGGCTGAAGCCTGTAATCCCAGCACTTAGGGAGACTGAGACAGGAGAATCGTGAGTTCAAAGCCAGCCTCAGCAACAGCGAGGCGCTAAGCAACTCAGTGAGACCCTGTCTCTACATAAAACACAAAATAGGGCTGGGGATGTGGCTCAGTGGTCAAGGACCCCTGAGTTCAATCCCCAGTACCAAAAAAAAAAAAAAGAATTTGTACAGCCAGGCGCGGTGGCACATGCCTGTAATCCCAGCACTTCGAGAGGCTGAGACAGGAAAATCACAAGTTTAAAGCCAGCCTCAGCAACTGCAAGGTGCTAAGCAACCAAGTGAAGCCCTGTGTCTAAATAAAACACAAAATAGGGCTGGGGATGTGGCTCAGTGGTCAAGTGCCCCTGAGTTCAATCCCTGGTACCAAAAAAAAAAAATTGTCCATTAGTTATCTAATTTTTTGTCATGTCATTGTTCAAAATATTATTTTATAATTCTTTATTTCTAAATTTAAGCTTGGCAGTAATCTTGTTCAAACTGATCCTAGTAATTTGACTTCTCTCTCTTTTTTTCTTGGTCAAACTAGCTAAAGATTTGTCAATTTTGTCAATCCTTTCAAAGAAGCGGTTTTTGTATCATTGATTTTTCTTGTTTTTCTATATTTATTTCATTAATTTCTATTCCAATCTTTATTATTTCCTTCTGCTTGCTTTAGGTTTAGTTTGCTGTACTTTTTCCATTCACTTAAATGGAAGGTAAGACTTGATTTGAAGTCTTGTTTCCTTTATAATGTAGGCATTTACACCTATAAATTTCCCCAAGCTCATCCCTTAAGTTTTAATATATTGTGTCTTTGTTTTTCATTCATCTCCAAGTATATTCTAATTTCCTTTTAGTTTTCTTCTTTGACTCACTGGGTGTTATTTAATTCTCTCAAATTTATAAGCTTCTCAAATTTTACCATATTGATTTCTAATTTAATTTCATGATTGCAAACACTGAGTATGTGGTTGTTGAATGAAATGTTCTACAGATGACTGTTAGGTGTAGTTTGCAGTGTCTAGCCTTCTATTTCACTGTTAACCTTCTGTCTAGTTTTTTATCCATTATTGGATAGAATTATTTGAAATGGAGTATTAAATCTCCAACTATTAGTGTTATTGATTTCTCTCTTCATTCCTGCTAGTTTTTGCTTCATGTGTTTTAGTGCTAGTATTAGGTACATATATTTATAATGGTTATATCTTCCTGATGGGTTGACCCTTTTATCATTATCTATCTCTGGTAACATTCTGTTTGAAAGTCCATTTTGTCTGATATTAGTATAGCCATTCCAGCTTTCCTGTGGTGGGTGGTTATTTGCATGATTTATTTTTTTCCATCCTTTCACTCTCAATATATTTGTGTCTTTGAATCTAAGGTGTCTCCTATAGACAACAAAGAATTGAATCATATTTTTAAATCCAATCTGATAGTCTCCACCTATTGATTGGGTTTAATGCACTGATGTTATGTGTTTGCATACACATTATGCTTGGTTTTCTGTCTCGTGCCTTTTTTGTTTCTCTTTCCTCCTATACTGTTTTGTATTGAGTGAATATTTTCTAATGTAGTATTTTAATTTCATTAATGATTTTTTCACTTTTGGGGGGGGTTATATTCTTAGTTGTTGTTCTAGGGCTTACCACATATGTATTAATGTATCAAAATCTATTACAAACTTACACTAACTTAACTCCAATAATATATAGAAACTTTACTCCTATATAGCTCTAGCCTCTTTTCTCCTTTTCACTATATTAGGTTATACCTATTATATCTATTAATGTTATAAAACCAATACATTTTTATACTTATTACTGTACCATCTGTCATCATTTCATCAGCCCAATACAACTCTGATCCCAACTCCTTTGTAGTGCTTTGACAAATACACAAATAGTACATTTCTGTATGTTAAAGCCCACAAAACATTATGTATTTGAATCATATATTCATAATATGTATATATGTATTTAATTACTATATTAAGTTCCTTGCTCTCAGCCTGAAAAACTTGAGTATTTCTTGTTAAAAAGATCTGTTAGCAACAAATTTATTTATGTTCATCTTAGAAAACTTTTTTTTTTTGTCGTTGTAAACGGACACAATGCCTTTGTTTTGTGGATTTATTTTTATGTGGTGCTGAGGATAGAACCTAGTGCCTCACATGCTAGGTAAGCGCTCTATCACTGAGCCACAAACTCAGCCCCTACTTTTAATTCTTGTGGGTTTTTGTTTTTTGCAGTGCTGGGTTCAAACCCAGAGCCTTGTACATGCTAGACAAGTGCTTTACCACTGATTTATACCCCTGAGCCCTCACTCTTGATAGGATTCTTTGTTGACACCCCCCCCCCCAGCACTTTGAATGCTATCCCTGCCTTCTGGCCTCCATTTGCCCCTCTTCTGAGAGATCAGTTTTCAATCTTACTGAAATTGCCTTTTCACTTTCCATTTGCTGCTCAAAATTTTCTTTAAATTCAGCATTTTTACTATGATATGTCTGTG